>JAHZMV010003850.1:0-151763 GCA_027743765.1 Coecobrya sp. COE2 | reverse complement strand
CTCAACTATAGACGATTTAGAAACTGACTTTAACTTAATGATTACCAACTGCATGACGTACAACAAAAAATCAACCCCGTACTACAAAGACGCTGTAAAGTTGAAGGAATATGGTGATCAGATCATTCAAGGGTCGAGACTTGCCCTGCAAAAGCAATCGTTGGACGAAGACAATGTCTGTGAAAAGAAACCTGACACTTTAGTTCTTATGACTGATGACAAAACGAAGGGTTTGAATGGGCTTACTGATTATAATGAAGTAAAGTATTACCCGCTACACGGAGTGTTAATTAGTATAATAGATCAGTTGGCTTGTCACGATAAAAATGGCATATTTGAAGAGCCCGTAGACGTAAACAAGGTTACTGATTATTTGACTATAATAAAACAGCCAATGGACTTTTCTACAATGAAGAAAAAACTTAAAACGAATCAGTATTCTAGTATTGAAGAGTTAGAAGCAGATTACTTTCTAATGATAAATAACTGCTTGCAGTACAACGAAGAAAGTACTGTATACTTCAAGGCAGCCGAAAAATTAAACGAGCTCGGAAAAACTATTTTCAACGAGGCAAAGCATAAGTATAACTTGCCAGATCCTGGAATGCCTAGTATTTCCAAAGTTTTGAAAACGAAAAATAACAAGAATGACAAGACCGAGAGTGACAGTGTAGTGCAGGGAGACACCCCAGGAATGGAATTAATGGGAACAGTAGACATAGTTTCTGTAATGTCTGATGTCTTGAAGCAACTCATTGAGAAGGATGTTGAGAAAGTCTTTGCAGAGCTTGTAACTGACAACGACGCTCCTGGTTATTCAAAGATTATTGAAACGCCAATAGCCTTTTCATCAATGGAGGAAAAACTAGAGTCCTCATCATATACCTGTCTTGAGGACTTGGAAAAGGATTTTGCATTAATGATTGATAATTGTAAAAGGTATAACAAAGTAGGCACATTTTACAATAATTATGCTAAAACTTTAAAAAGGGCTGGGAATATTATATTCAAAGATGCTCGGAAGCAACAAGCGTCCTGCAATATTTCGAAAGCAGATGAACAAAATGATAATTAAATAGGCCATCCGCATTAAAGTTAAACTACGATGTAGACTGTAGAAAAATATTATTCCTTAAAGAATATTTGTATGTTATCTAATGGTAAGTACAAATTATATTATAGAGTTTTATTAACTATTATTGTGTGTATGTTTATGTTATCTCCTTGCGTAAATACTTCATTAATTTATGAATATTGTTAGATGTGTTTATGTACAAAACTGTTACTGTTACTTGATTGCATGAGAGCCCCATTTATAATTTTTTTTTAAATTTCAAATTCCTGATATATCATTCATGATATATTTTAACATAGGGTTTACGTACCTATTAAATATGATTATATTGTGCTTATAAATATTAGTCATAACGATATAAATCATTTTTCGAGTTATAAACCGAGAAGAATAGCGTCAAATGAGCGTAACATGATTTGTACGAATATAAATATGATATATGTATATGTTTATGGAAACGCAAATGGAAAATTAGGAACTCTAAAGCATAACATCCTAAACAAAAAAGCCATCGAAACGCGCAATCGGGGTTTAACCAAATTCATATCGCATGTACTTAAATCATCTTTATTTTTAAATACAGATTCAACAACAATGTTACCACCGGCGAGTGACCAGAAATTTTGACTAAATTCACATCAGTACACTAAAAACTTGAGCCTCGATTTTCAGCATACAAAAAATAAATTGTAACCAGACCTTTAGAAGTGACTACCTTCTCTTCATGTCTTATCATAAAAATCGCTGCTATTCCGTACGCTAAGCATGGAAGTCCTGCAATGGCAATGACAATGAGAGAAAACTGTCAAATAAATAATAATCTTCCTACATGTTGGATGCTTTTAATTAATAATTTGTTAAACTAACCTAAATTAAAAACCTTGATGAACCGAAAAAAAGCATCTTCAATTCGTAGCTTGTTGGCGTTTGTTCTACTGGAGAAGCATCTACTCTGACAAAGTTGAAATCTAGCTATTGAGGCTGTTGTTGTTGACCATGATTTAAAACTGCCAAAATAGATGGATGGGCAATGAAGGGACATTTGAAGATAAGAAGGATATCCAATTTCTGCAAAGTGAATAATGCAAGTCATGAATACAATGATAAAATAAAGGTTAATGACAATATCACGACCATAAGTTGTACATAGATAAGTAAATAAAGACTTTTTTAATCATATCGTATATAACAATAAATTTTTAATATGATTTGCGGTTATAAAACATATACATGACATTAACTCTCATTGTTCATGAATAGTAACTTGATTACTGGAACTCCTGCAATTCCCATATTTTCACACACCCATCATCCCCAGTGGATGCTAAATAATTTTCTAAACTGGGATGCCACTTCACACAGTTGACATCTGAATCATGGCCTTTGATCTTACAAACTAATTCTAAGGTAACCCTATCCACTCCGTCAGTCACTGGACATTCTTTAAAAATTCTAATGTAGTCATCCCCGCATGCCGTAGCAATTAGTCCATTCTTGCAATTCCACGAGACGTCGTAAATTGGTCGAGTATGTTGTCCTGGTGTAGTTGAAATACAAGTCCACGTGTTATTTTTCTCTGCGTCGTCGCCTGATCTTTCCCAGATTTTCACTGTACGGTCGTCAGACACGGAAACCAATCGATTGCCAGTTGTATCAAAGTCGATTGCCCAAACTGTAGACTCATGTCCTGTTAGAGTTGTCGTTGTAGACCAGTCCCCGTCATCAATATCGTTAGCATACATTTTGATTGTGTCATCATAGCTGCATGAAGCTAAAACTTCGGTTTGAGGGTGCCACACAACCCGCTTCACGTCTTGGGTATGGACAGTCATCACTCCTGAGCATTCCACGTCTTCACCATCATCAATCAAGCTCCTAAAATGTAAAACAAATTTTACCGTTAAAATATTAATAAGCTACTAATATTGTGAAATACTTGGAACTGAAATTTTTTAAAGCTTCCTCACCAAATCATAACATTTTTGTCCCTTCCGCAGCTAGCAAAATAGCGTCCAGTTGGGGCCCATGCAACCGCCTTCACCTCATTCTCATGTCCTTCCACGACTGACACACAGTTGAACTTTTTCCCTTTGGCTTGTTCCCACAAGGTCACTTGACCATCAAAACTGGCTACAAGCAAGTATCTGCCACATGGAGACCACGCCACGTCCCGAATACTTCTCGTGTGATTATCCCCAATTTTTGTAATGAGTGTTAACGGCTCCTCGGATTTTTCCTTTTTCAAATTTTCCGTTGAAAAGACACAAGCAGTTTTGTCTTCGCCACAGGAAGCGAGTCGGTCATCATGAGGACTCCAATCCACAGCCCATCCCTTACCCTTATGGGCATTAACGGTTTGAATAAGATTCAACATACCGATTTTTGTACTCTCCTAAACCAAAACACAACTGACAACTTAATTTTTTGCTATTCTTAATCCAGCCACAATGATGACTACAATCTTTTTAGTTCTTCCAATAATAACCCATTAAACATTTGGGTAAAAATGCTTGGAAACTCTCAAGTATTTAATCTCACTGTAAGTAAAGAGATAATCACCTTAATTTAAACCCACCCCACACCTTACTATCGTTTCTATAATTAACTCCACAAAAAATACACTAATGATTATTATTAAGATGAAATGATTATCACTAACCCTTCTTGATGTGTAGAACAAACGCTGGCCTCAGGGAACAATTAAGTAGTTTTTTTCGGATTAGCAGCAAACACTCACAGTTTAATTCCCATTAAAGTTTTACGAAATTACTGTCAGCTCCAACCGCCTGAGATCTATAAATGACAAACCACAATCATTCAAATGATTACTCCAACTAGTTTTAACATTTTTTATTCACAAGTTATAAAGTAAATATCATGAAAGTTATGATTCATAACCTAACTCCATTAGTTTTTTCTTAACAGTTATAATAACCAACCTGAAACTATTGACTGTCTGTTGGAATGTGGGATTTAGTGCGGAACAGGAAAACAAACAGAGTGAGCCATGTGCAGATGATCAAGATGATTGCATTGTTGACTTGACTGGAGAGTTAAAATATACACTGATTGATGCGTGCGTAGTTGCTACTCACACATCTCCTTTTTTATGAAAAACCAGTAATACCAGTAGAGGTAGTACTAACTAGTAACTATTCCTTATAGATTAGTGGCTATGGTTACTTATATCACACTCACACTAGTTGAGGACTCGCCCATATAATGGTAAATATTTATCGTGGATTTATCTTCAATTAAAAAAACATCTTTATTTACTTAATTATTTTAATGCTTTGAGATAAAGTTGTCGCTTTGTTGAAGTTTTAACTAATTTCCTTGGGGACTACTAGAATCATTAAAGAAGAACAAATGTATGGAAACTAACACATTGATAAAGTTTACCTGAGAGTATTGTTATATCTTATGAAACAGTTTAAACAAAATTATGTGTTAACTAATTTGCAGCAGTAATTAGGAAAATTTAGAAACATTTGTATGAACACTACAAACTCAGCAACTTTAAATGTAACAGAATATTGGGAATATTTTATTAATATAGATAACTCTTGTATTACTCAAGTGTTTTAGTGAGCACAGGACTAGGACACTTGTTTTTTATACTGAGCTGTGAGATTCCCTCGTTTCACACTTTGGATGGTGGGGTCTTTCGAGGAAACTCGTCGTATAATATGAGCACTTGATATTATAACACAGAATTTCACAATCTGAAAAATCTGAATCATGAAATCATGAAAAGCTTAAACAAAGTACATAGAAACAAAGTAGGGCACGTAGTTGAGATGCGTTGGTTGGCCAAAGTGATAACTTGTTCACAAGTTGTGAATCAGAAGCGAGCATAGCGCTAGAAAAAATAATTTATTGCGTAAACATTATTTAAATGTCACTGAAAAATTTATGTTTATAGTAATAAACGAGCATGAAGATTATATTCGCAGAAAAATATGCTTTTTTGTAGAAAATAATTTATTTTTTGTATGGGTATAGGGATTTTTAGGAAATAAATTTCAGGAACTGTTAAACCACTTGGCTAAATGGTTTTTTATCTCTTGTTTTGTATTATCGATCATCAATGATTATATTTGTTACGGATTTATTTACTTAAAAATGTGTGTAAAAAATGTGGTCAATGTTTGTAGATGCAATCCCCTGAACATACAAAACATGCGTTTTAGCAAATTAATCATACAGGCTACAGTTTCTCATAATTATGAGAAACTGTAGCCTGAGCTGAGTAACTTGCAACTATTTATCAAAAATTGCATAATAATATGGATCATTTTGTTTAAATTCGGTGTCAATTGTTTGTTTCTCGAAATTGGTAATTCTTGATATGTTTAGAAGGGCCAAAGTGAATGTTCCCATTTTAACGGAAAACTGTTGACTTTAATTTAATATCAAAGTTAACATTATGCAATATTGCATAATCTAACTTTTTATTGAACTAGATAAGACCTCTCCAACTATTACGAAACCTCCATAATCTGTATTGTAG
Organism: Coecobrya sp. COE2; assembly: GCA_027743765.1. NCBI lineage: Eukaryota > Metazoa > Arthropoda > Collembola > Entomobryomorpha > Entomobryidae > Coecobrya > Coecobrya sp. COE2. The sequence goes on along the minus strand of JAHZMV010003850.1, from coordinate 146,175 downwards.
CACTTCACCACAATAAGGTTCCACCACTTCGCATTTTAGTAATTAGTAAATTGCGATCAAATCAAACAAATCAAATCATGCTCTTTAATCAAATTCATGTTTAATTCAAAAGATTAACCTTAATTTAAAATTTAGTCACGAATTGAAAGTTATCTATAAAAAATTCTCCCTTTCCATTGAATATACAGGAAACGCCAAAATATTTCCATTTTTTATCCATTCCTCAGAACACACTTCTGTATGCCAATTTTTCGCAAACTTGCCATACAATCTGAACGATTGAAATTATTTCCTCGATTAAGAAGCTCAAGCCAAGAATAATTTCTATTCCCTCATGATTCAAACATTTTAAAAGTACACATTCTATTTGAATGTATAGCAATTACCCTATTAACTATTATAAAATGGAATATTATATCAAAGCATACTAACATACGTGTATTATTTATGACTGACAATGAGGGGCAACTGGGAACAACTCTACCTACAAAAATAATTAACAACATTGAATTTCCTCTATAATTTGGCTCAAGTTACAGTTTTTCCTCGTTCATGTCTACATTTCAGATATACATACATATACCTACATCCATAATGTCCTTTGCGTTTGCCATTCCAATCTATTTCCTGAAAGAAAAAAATAACTGGAGGAACTTTCCCGTTCTTTTCCTCCCTGGCTACTTCCACGAATGTGTACCGCCGTTGCAGGAACGGATATATATTCCCTTCTTATGCGTTCACTTTTGCATGCACGTTGCCTCCCAGTATCCCTTTTTCAGCATCTGTACACTTCACTCCACTCCACCATCTCTTGCCGTCTGTTTCTCAACAAAATCGCAGAGTTCCCAAGCATCTTGTTTAGTTCACTCGAGGTGATCGCATGGATCACACACTTTTGAAATAGCTCGTCTTCTTTTCATTTTCTTCATTCCTCCGTCTTGTGGAGGAAACTCAATCCTCATTACCAACCAACATACATATACTTATCTTCTTCATAGTTGTCCTTTTTTCCTTAATCTTCATTATCGTCAATATTATTGCTAGACCTCTCATCAAAACACTGTTATCATTTTCCACCCCAAAAATATCTGGAAGCGTTATAGGCTTCTCTTTCTCTCTCTCTCCCCAACTCTCAGTTTGACTAACTTTTCTTTCGCTTTCTGTATTTCATAACATTTTCTCGTGTAAGCCAACTTTTTAAAGAGGAGTGAAAACAAAATTAATTTTTATACGAAAACAGACACCGTGTCTATGGCGGTGCACGAAGTAGACGAATTATAAACTGTGTGTAAGGAGAGAGGCGTTAAGTCCTTGTTATTTTTTTAGCTCTTTTCGTCTTCATGTAAATCACTACATCCTGTTTTACATACGGTTTCCTTATAATACTACGCAAAAAACGGGAAAAGCATGTGGCATGTGTGCAGTGCACACAAATCATGAGATTGCTTTTGGGACACGGAGTGCTTTTCTGTGAAGTAAGCGGATTGTTGTATAAACTCCCATAATGCAAAAAAAATGCCATGATCATGATCATCATAAGATGAGTTTTTAAAATTACATTTCGATACTTGAGTTTCGTTTGAGAGACTGGCAATTTCTCGCAAATATTTTTTTGGGAGTGCCACACAACTTTGTTGACACTGTCAGAGAACCAAATTTTGTGATCGTCATTGTTATTCAAATGGGGGCGAAGCGAAAGACAAATAATTGCAAAAAAAGAAATCACATGAAATAACTTCTTAATTTTGGCAAATAGAGTGGTATTTACATTTGCCATTTTTTTGCACCTTGTGTCAAGAGCGGCGGAATTGCTGTGTCGTGGCGGTGATGAAGTGACTTGTTGGTTAAAGTTTAAAAGTGACATTAAACTTAAAAGGCTGTCCAGTACAATTTATGAAAACACCACTCAAAATGGAGCGCAAGAGAAAGGGAAAGAGAACCAAGTAGACTTGATCAGGAGGTAAAAAAATCTTCTTTTTTTACAACCCGATTACCCTTTTAGCATTACTTTCTGACATAAAATGTCAGCTAATGTTGCAATTTACTTCCGATTATTCATGCATATTCATTCGATGTGTGGGCAACGTCCACTGGTACTCTCAGAATAGAAGATGAAGTGGTGGTGGGTTGCATTAGTGCATTATTATTTGATTCCTTCATTTTACTGTCAAATGAAATGAATTGTCCTCTTCGAAAGATATGAAAAAAAAGAGCTTAAGAGCTCTTTCTTCCTATCTCTCTCGCTCTTTTCCTGTCATCACTTGCACATATTTCCCATTGCATTTTTATATGCTACATGAAAAATTGTAATGATATGTTGACTTTTTTACGCTGTGCAGTGCCAAAAATATGGTGTTTGGGATATGAGCAAAAATAGAGAAGAAAAGATTTGTTTCACGGGAAAGGCAAAAAGCGTATTAAATCTGAAATATGTATATGTTTCCATCCTCTCTCTCCCTTCTTTTACTTCCGTTTTTTACGTTTTGAGATCCTGGCCTGGTCTGCTGTCGTGTTGACAGACACACTGGGAAAAAAATCATAGGCTTGTCTTTTATGATCATGTCTGTCTTTTTTCACTCTTCTTTTTCTCCTGACGCCGAAATGCAAATGGATATGTTTCTCCGAAAAAAAATAGCTAAAAAAGTGTTGCTGCTTCTCCTCTCGTCAAGTACAACACTTGTATTCGTCTTTCTTATGATTTTTGCTCTTGTTCTCAGAAGGTTGATGTTAGACAGGTTAAGGATGAGAGAGAGAGAGAGAGCTACTATTTTAGCTTCCGTTTTTCACTACCCGATTTTTTCTCAACTTTGTTCTCATCCCTCAGTCATTTCATCCGCACACGTTTTACTAGATTTTTTTTTTCATGTTGTTTCTTCAAAAGTTTAAAGTTGTTCTTTTTTCTTGATTTTTCTTAGCTTCTTCATGTTAGCAAAGGTATATTTTGGTTGCATTGTTGTACGTGTGCTCTTTTTCTGTCTCGTTCTCAGCCTCTTAAAGCGTTATGCTCTTTTTACTGCTACTTTTTCTTTGCAACTTTCTTTCCTTTTGTCTAATTTCAACATCATTTCACAAAATGTCGTCGTCATCATCTTCATACGAGGAAGAAGAGGAAAACGGAATGCATTCCAGTTTCTAGTTTTATCCGTTTTCCAGGCATGTAATTTTGTGATTGAAGGATTACAATGGATTTATTTACCAGGCCGAGGAACAAAGTAAATTGTGTGGTTGGTTGACAAAGTAAACGTCGAAGGGGAGAGAGAGAAAGAGAAAAGGAAAAATGGAATGGGTGGATGGTAGATGTGTGGTACATATTGTCATGGTAAAGTGGATTCTGATGATGATGACGATGATGATGACAGCAGAAACGCAATGACATGGACGACGTTGCCGAAGAGGAAGAAGAAAAAGTAGAAGATGAAAGAAAATAAAAAATGGATCCCTTGAGACTTGTCATCCCCTCCATCGCATCACTAGTCTTTGACTACCAAGCTAAAACAGTCTTATACTTTTTTTTTACCTCCAACACTTAATAGTCCACCGTCGCCGCCTTTTCCTTCATATCTTGTTACATTTTCCCACAAACGACAAAAACACACACGTAAGCAAGCCAAACTCGTAATTTTATGTAGGTAAATGACTACCGATAACTTTTTTCCCGTGCCACTTCATTACACTCATGTCATATCACATGATTATCATTGCAAGACTATGTAACGGAAACGACCTTGGTGTGACTTTTAAATTACCATTGTTCAGTCTCAGCCCTCGTTGACAATTTGAATTAATGTCAACCATTTTTTTTCGTTTCCTGGAAAGGTGAAAACTGTCTGAGTGACGAGAATTGAAACTTCTTTCACTCTTCATGAATTCATAAACTGTACAGAAAACTTCCATCCATTACATCATTTCAACTTTTCCCGAGCACAATCTGTGTATGTGTGTCCTATTATTATGCAAAAGTATTCCACTTTCCAAAGTAGCGGCAAGCTGAGAGGAGAGAAATATGGTGCCAGGGGGATGCTTTAAAATATAAATAAAATCTGGCATTTGTTGTACTTTTCCTCCTCGTTTACATCACCATCATCATCATCCTTCTCATGATGATCCGCTTATTCCAGAGATTTGTTTGTGGTGTGTGTCTGTGGCGGCCTACGAAGTATGTGTGATGCCGGTACAAACGCAAAAGGGGTGATGAGGGGAAAGAGGTGGAAAAGGACACCGGTAGGATCAACATCATCGTCATCACACTGCCACCGCCGCCGTGATCATTCTCCTCATCAAGATGAGCAAAGAGAGATGAACGGCAGTGAGGAATGTAGATGCATACTAAAAATTTTTCTCATATGCTCATCCAAGTATAAAAATAGCCGAGGTAGTTGCAAAGAAGAGTGAGCCCTCTGCTCTGCTCCTTTCATATTAGTACAAAGTAAGTCTTTGCATTTTAATGAGTTTTTCTCCTCCTTTACTTCTTGTTCTCCTCTCGTTTTGCTTTGGTTTGCTTACTTTCGTTTTCCGTTTGCCCATGGCTTTCGACTTTCCTCCTCCACCTCTCCCCAGAACAGCCAGAGTCTCTTGTTCTCATCATTCTCATCAGCGGCAGTAGCAGCAGGAAGCAGTCACAGGATGATATGAGTTGAAATGGAGAATGAGAGGATGAGGATATATTTTTCCAAAGGTCCTCATCTCCAGTCTCCACTCCTCTCTGCCGACTCTGCTTACCTGTGTGCCAAAAATGAAAGGCTTTCTTCTCTTTACTCCTGCTTCATCCCCGGTTCTCTTAACAGAACTCAGGTTGGTGGGTGGCGGAGATGGTGATGCTCCTGCTGGATACATTTGTATATTATGTAAATGGATGTCCCTCTGGACTACTACAACTTAAAATGCTTGGCTGACTTGGAACGAAAGAGAAAGAAGGATGGGAGGATTCATTGTGGAAATGAAGCTTTGAGAAACCGAAACTGTACACAGAGCATCAACCCATCATGACACGACTTCTCTTCATTTGTTCACGTATTCCACATTTTAAATTGATGCCCGTTGTAGCGCTGTCTATGAATAGAAAACTGCCTTGGGTTGTTACATAACCGACAGCACTTTAGGTATCCATATTTGTAGTAAACGAACTACTCTAAAACTACATTGTTGGTTTGGTGTGGTCGTGAATCATTAGTAAAGAAGTCGTTATAAATTGACTTACTTAGTTACCCTCGTATGTATGTACATGGAGCAAATTATTACACGAGAAAGCTTATTTTTCTTATATTTAGTACATGATTTCAAATTATTGACCAAAAGCACTTGAAGCAATAGGAGTTCTGTGTTTATCTGATTATCAAAAAATGCGTGATACCAACAAACTGGGGCTCGACCTTGCTTTCACAAAGAAGTATGAATGCAAACTATATTCTAAGATTCCAAGTCCACAAGAACAATTTTACAAACTATACCAACTAAAGGTTTAAACAAAGAAACATTATGTCTTCAAGTATATATTATTCAATTTAAAAGTACAGAATGTCAACTGTGCAAGAGGTACTTTCTCAACTCGTTGGAGAAACTGTTTTTGTAGAGTTTTCACTATACAAAAAGTTACTCGTAATCGAAATTCTAGTAAATTACATTAAATAACTTTTTAAAAAGGACACAATGGTTGCCCGCTTTTTGTTGAGTTGCAAGTTTGTATAAACCGTTGAACACTTTTACTCATTTTCCCCGTAACTTCGACACAAATAATTGAATTCTTTAGATTTAAATATCAATTTACCCCAATGGACCAGTACTGAACACCACAGTGAGAATAATGTTCAATTTTATTTCAATAAATATATAGAACTAAAATTTAGAAAAATACCGTTTTGCTGTTCAGTTAGATGCACAGTATACACATATCAACTAATTAAAAAGCCGAATATATCACATATCAAGTTCATATTTTTTCCCAAAACACTCAACAACATACACTTAAATCATTAGCATTCATGAAATTCACAAAAATATACACTTTCCAAGACACAGTATATTTGGTCTTGTCTTAAGTCACCATGCGCTTGAATATTTCATGTCAATTTCAAATAGACGTATAACAACTTGGTGGTTCCATTTATTGCACATATGGGTCTTTCCATTTTTGGTTTTTTCTTACCTATGTGCCTTGTTTGACGTGGCACGATCCATAATGTATGCGCCAATATATATTCTCCCGTGAAGACAGAGGATACAAAAGCATTAAACGAGAGATCAAGTGAGGAAAGCCGAAAGAAAAACTGACTTGACAGGTTGGCTCCTCGAATATAGTAGGAGATCCCGAGAGATTTTTTACTTCTCCGTTATCTCGTGCACTCATCTAATTTATCAAAAGTGGTGATGCTCCTGCATGGTGGTCTGTTGCTGGTTTTTATCTATCAATCCAGATTTTACCCCTGAAATATACAAATTTCACATTGTGTTTTCGGTTGGGTTCATTTGCTGAATTATATTATACATTTATATTCTGCTTATTATAACATTTCTCTATTTACTTTCATCTTTACCTTTACCTCCTTTTTCCTTTCAATCATATTTCATCACTAGAAGCATGTTTAGTTGTCTGTACAGAACGTTGTATCATTCTTTCAACCTATCACTTAATTTATGTATCACTACTACTCCAGCCGAAGAATCATGATCATTATAATAACATGATGGAAGCTTTACCTTTTATATTCCCCACCTTCCACACACTTTTCTCTGAAAGTAAAATAACAAAAGGGAAAGTAACATCGTACAATTCTGGGAAAATTGTGCAGAGGTAAAACGTGAGACAGATTGATTTGCGAATGCAAACAACATACCACAGGGATTTACAACAGTTTTGCAGGGTATGTCAGCAAAGAAAGCAGGCAAACAAAATTCAACTTCACTGACACAGGCCATCGTCGGTGGCGATGGTGGCTTCTTCGGTACACAATAAACAAGTAAACTCCACGTAGTTTCATAGTTTAGTTTTGCTTGGCTGCTTCATTACCCCTCCTGTGCCACTCCTCCTCTGCCGTCCACCACCACCACCATCAATTCAAAAGATAACGTATAACATGGGATATTATTTATAACAAGGAGTGTGGAATAGTGCAGGATCGTATAAATAATATTATGATGATGGTAACGATAAGAGAGCACCTCCACCAACTCCAATTCCAAAATTACATGCATGCATAATATTATTTTGTGTATCTTGTGGTAACGGTGGTTGGGACGGTAGTAGTGGTGATGGTGGCAATGGTGGTTGTGTGGCGGTACTGCTGGTGGCTACCAAGGAAGAAACAAGGCGACTCTTTTCTTTCCGAATGAGAAAGGAGAAAACTTGGGTGCACGGGTAAAATTACAGCAACAACGACGAGGTTGGTGATGGCTTGAAGAAGAAGCCAAAGCCAGATGAGAAATATAGAAAACCACAGAGTGGAAAGAATAGTGAGAAGAAAGTAAAGAAATCCAAAGAAGAGTAGTGCACTGGAAGGGTTGCTAGTACTAGTCCAATAATAGTAATGATAATAATAATATTCTTATTCTTTGGCCTGGCTGAACTTGCTGATGTGGCTTGGTCCAAATAAGGGAACCTTACAAGAAGGAGGATCTCAAAAGAAAAAAAGAGGAAAGTCTTCGTTCAACTACACAAGCCTATTCATGTGCGTATATTTATTATGCCGCTTTCTTCATCTTCCCCGTCTTAGTTTCAGCATATTATGTTAAATGATGAAGGTAACAGTAATAATAATAATCGCGATATTTTCCTCCATTCATTCAGCTTATATAAAGTTTGAGATTCTCCTTGCCTACGACGTCTTTTTCTTCATCTCCTCACACTGCATCGTCATCATCTTGTTCACTGGGTTTTACAATAAACTTTTCCTGCTGCACTAGGAAATGTATCTTTATGTGTGCCAGTGCACTCAACCGGAGTTATCATTATGCGCACATTTTTTACTTACATGCGCAAAATTACGGCTATATGCATGAACTCATGCATGCACTCACTTAAATTATGCAATCACTTAAAAATCGGTAAGAGATATAAAGATGTAGAGGGGGATCAAAACCAATGTGCTGGGTGATTGGTAAGTTGAGTGGAGGTCATTTGCTTATGTTTCTAGGGAAAACAGTTTTCCTACTTATTACAAAATATTATTATTATTATTATCAGTACGTGCAACAACTCTCAGCAAACTTGTTTAACCTTTCAAGTGGCTCGCTTCTTATGTCTTATATAAAAAATGCATGCATCCTTTTTCTTTTGATGTGTAGAACAAGAAGCATGAGACACAAGTATTTTTTCATATATTTTTACAATTGCAGAGCACGTACCTTTATCTACGTTGACTTGAGTGAATATGATGAGCATTTAATATTACATAACCTGAAGCAAAGTAATCTTAAAACGTTAGAATTGAAGATGAGAAATCCAATGGAGTATACATATAAGCGCGTGCTACTGCACCTTGTATAAATGTACACAAAATATGGGAATCGCTGGAGAGTAGTGGAGAGTAGCCGATCATGATGATGAAGTAAACTACCATAAAAGCAACCTATTTTCTCCACTGCATTTTTGACTAACTCCCTAACTTGCTTTCTCTCTCTCCATTTATTCCCTTGCTTCTTTCTGAGAATCCACTGCTAACAATAATATTTTACTAGTCTGATCTACTCGTGTCGGCTTTTCTTCCAGTGGTGCGCGGCTGTGACGTAATACAAGATTTTTCGTCATTTCCTCTACTGCCAGAAAGGAAACTTTTTCCTCCAAGTGGTTTACCTCCTCCAAGTAATAGGAGTATTTACCCCTTTCATGAAGCATCGTCGCCGTCATTATTATCGCCAGTATCCAAAGTAGGCATATGTACTAAAATGCGATCACATACAGATGATATGTACATACGTATGTACATTGGCCGATTTCTTTCTCTCTCCAGCTCCCTGCTCTGCTTTTCCATTTTTTGCAACCTGACTGGTAAGTAGGTATATTATTTTGTCTACTGAACTTGTTCCCATTTTTTTCTTTCGTTTTCCTCCCACCAATCTACATCTACATGCATCTCTCTTTTTTTCCCTTTTGCTTGAGGCAATTTCTATCTCTGTGTAAAGGAGGCCATTGTGATGTTTCTGTGAATGTGTGCATTTTTATGTGTCGGGAAATACAAGTAGAATATTATTATGGTTAAATAATGGTAGTAGGAGAGTAGTACTCATTCCCATTTGCTCCTTTATGTTTATGTTCACGTGAATATTCGGATTTGTCGCCCTTTTCCTCATTCTTGCTCATTGCACGGCGACTCTGCTGATATTTGATGTGGTTTCGTTTGGTCCATGTGCACTGAATTCGTAAGCAACATTTTTTCTATGTGCATTATATTTTGTACTGACGGGCCCTTCAGCTGGAGACGAGCAAAACGGAGATTTGAACAAGAAGCCTTTTTACAAATTTTTTCTCGTCCCGTCGCCTCCTGGCTATCGTATTATCAGCAGCGAAAATAACCAGGGAAAATTTTTCACGAAAATATGAAAGAATAAGAGCCAATGAAAGGAAAAAAATATCTGTCTTTTTCTAGTTATTCTGCAAGTTTTTTCACAGTTTTTAGTTGGGAGTTTTGCAGCTTCTGATACAATGCCAAAAAGGACAAAGGAAATATTATAAAGCAGGCTAATAATATTAAATATATGTGTTTTCCTTCACCAGGAAACTGAAGTAGCGTCAAGTCAGAAGCAATATTCTACGAACAGAGGAAAATATAAAAAGGAGATGGGATTGTAGTTGTGATGGTAGTAGTATATGTAGCACCAACGGCTTCCCGCTCCTTTATGTCATATCATATCACTGCTTCTACTTTTCTTCTATCAACCATTACTATTATTATCAAGATGTTGCGATTTACATCACTTTCCCTTTCCACTTGCTTTTTTTGCATAATCATCAGTTTTCTTCTTTTTCTTTCTACCCTTTCTCCCTTTTTCTCTCTCTCTCGCACTTGACCAGAAACTAGAAACCACCACTGTTTTCGCAACACAATGAGCGGAAAGTTTCCATTGTGTGGTGGTTAATAACCTAGTATTCTTTCCGCAAATATGAAAAGGAAGGAAATTTTTTTCCCAATTTTGACATGTAAAAATCTCAGATAATTAACCATGTACGTTTTTATTCATGCTATAACGGGTACATAAAAATAGAAAATTGCTGGAAGGGATGTCGGCCTGGAAAAGGAGTATTTGGGAGATTGGGAGAATGTGTGCACAATAATAATAATGATGATGCTGGAACGGAGGGAAAAAAGCAAGAAAAAACATTTCGTTGGGACGCCCAAGGCAATATAAGAGTTTCTTGTTTGCTCTGCTGTTCCCCATTTTATTCTCCACAGATTTTGACAGTTGGTAGTTAGTGGTCGCGTAGGAAGAGACTACGACGATGAACGCAATTGCTGATAGTGTCTTCTGTTTGCTTTCTGGAATAAATTCACTTACGTTTCAGTTTAGTACAGGAAAATGTGTACATCATATGAATTTCCGTTTCTTTGGGATGATAGGTTGGACGTCATCGCTATCGCTTATATACAATCCTTTATTATTATGACATCGCTGTTTTTGTCACTCGAAGTATCAAATGGAAAAAATTGCATTTTTTCAAACAAAAAACTTATCTCCATTTAAGTATCAACTTATGTAATGGCTCATATAAGGATTTAGTTTACAGAATGATGCTGGTAAATGCATACATGCCTACATACATACGGTCATAATACTTTTAGATAGGTACATATGAGTATATATCGTACTAGCCAATAGATTAGAATTCTTCCCTCCTGGTAATTTCTTCTGTCGTTCAATTATGACGGTTCGCTGGAGAAAATGATGAGATGGTGGAAGGCAGTGTGACGAAAACAAAGGGAAAGTTAATATGCTATGGCAGTGCAGTGATGGAGATGCGAAGTGATCACGATGCCATGACACGACGGTCGTAGGCATATCAGTTGGACTAAATATGACACTGTTGGGGATAGCAGTGCTGATGATGTCAATAGGGATAATGATGAAGAGCGGAGGAGAAACTTAGATGTGCAAAAAAAGAGAATGGATACGACATGTACACGATATAGGTTGGTCATAATACAGAATATTTTTTAAAAAGACAACACAAGTTGGACTGGCAGCATGACTGGACAGACAGTAAGTATGCCAGAATCGTTACCATCTTTTTAGCAGTTCCTTTTATCGACAAAATGGCACGGCGGTTCAAGTCAGTTCTAGAAAAGTAGTGGAAGTTAAAAAAAGATGCTGCTTCTTATTCGGATATTGCTTGGCACGTACGCCTCCGTAAGGGTTTCGTATAAATGAAGGATATAGGGACAGATAAAACCAATAAGCAGTTCCATACATCCACTACGTAATAATACCATAAAATTTTAGGACGAGACCGTAAACGTTGCGCAATTTCAGTAGAAAAAAAAGTACAGTAGCTTATTTATTCACTGTTTCACTTGTGCTGACGTTTGTTTATGTAAAATAACAAGATTTTTTTCGCAGAAAATTGATTCTATCATTAATCATCTTGAAGAAAGTTCCTACGAAAATAGATATGCAGTCATGATAAGAAACATTTACGAAACCCACTTTACTGTTGGAGACATCCTGATAATACTGGAAAAAGCGCGACAGTTTTTATCTCTGAACGTTGTTGTCATAATTGTTTATCCACGCCTCTTGATCCCCTCTTTGTTTGCCGGCTGTATATATCTCTCTCTCTGTGCCTTTCAGCCTAATTTATTTTAGAAGCAAAGGAAAAAGTAATTTAATATTTACTTTTTATTCCTCTTCTGCAATGTACATAATGGATAAGGAAGGATTTAGTAGTCTGCCACCATTCCCTCATAAAATGAAAATAAAGAGATCAGCGAGCCTCCACCGTACTCTTGCCATTGATGTTGATTCGACGGCTAGTGCTGCTGTTGCTGCTGCTGTTGATTAATTTTTGATTGTATTCATCATCATCAGCATCATCATCATCAACTTTCTCGTCTCCTTCGGGTTTCCCTATTTTAAAGGATGAAGATGAAAGGCTGTGCAGTAGGATGATGAGGATTGAAGCGATGAACTCAATTTAATTTTTAAAGGAAAAACAAGCTAAATGAGAGATGAGGACGGAAAAAGAGGAGAGCAAGGAGCAAAGATCAGAACGATGATGCAGGATGACAAAAAAGCAACAACAACGTTTTGTCGAATGAAGGACGAGGATCTATCTATTCCTCTCGCTTATTGCGCTCTGCGGATCTCTCCCTAGTTTCCTTCCTGTTTAGTGTGTGTTGTGACAGCTGGCCATACACACACAGTTTTATATACGCAACTCGCCACACGTTGCAAAAATCAGAAGAGAAATGTCGGAGAGATGAACAAGAGAGTTGGTGGATATAGGCGTGATCCTCAAAACTGATCAGATTAAAATACATGTATATAGCCATGTTTCTACACACACACATAAATTTACAATCAGTCATACAACAGCATGCGATTTTACATAATGTGCATTAACGAAGGCTTGGGTGCGGCGGCACTCTCCAAAAGAATTTTGTTTTTTAAAGAGAAGCCATTCTACAGAGGGAGAGGAGAGAAAGAAGAAAAAATGGCTTTATATTTTTGGCAGATGCTCGGATGATGAGGAGGATGATGCTGATGCTACTCATATTATTCATCACATCATCCTCATAATCTCTCCTTTTCCCTCTCTGTCTGTTTTCTTGGTATATGTGCCCATGTAATATGCATGGTTGGATGAATGGATGGTTTTATAACATCATCAACGGTGTCCCTGGTGACCTACTAATAGAGAAAAATAAAAATATACCATCATGTTTTATGGGTTGACTTACTTGAGCGTGTACTTACCTTTTGCCATATCATTTGTGAGAAAAAAATAGAAAATTATTTTATTATGGAGCATCGAGCAAGAATGCGTGCATTTATTTTATGTCTCTGTCCAACCAAAAAACGTTATGCACCAGGAAATGGCCAAAAAGAAGAATATTTGGTCATACTTTACATTAGTGACGGTGACGGCACCATTACGTTTAACAGTATAAAAGGGCAGCAGACAGTGGAACAGGCCAACTGGAGAGAGAATAGCGGTGGTGCCAAATGAATTGCTACACATGCCAAATTACATGACGTCCTCTACTATTATTTCTGCTGATTCTTTCTCTCGCTTGAGGAATAAAAACAATAATAAAATATTATACACGATCATATTAATAATAATTTATTTAGTAGCGAGAGCTTAGCGAAAGCTACTTATCAATTTCATGTTGTCTGTCCGTCGCCTGTGTATGTGCAAAATATATCGCCACATTTAAAACTGTCTGGGTGGATGATTTAAACGAAACTTGGCATACCTATCCCAGAAGATATAAAAGCAACTGCAAAGTTTCAGCTGGATTGGTTCACAGGGTCATACAAGGTTTGGAGGCCATAACACTTTCACCACTCTCAATCTAGTATGATTTAATGGGATTTTTCGTGCTATGTATACTTATTTTGATAAATACCATTAAACTATTGAGATATGTCTCAAATTGCCTCGTACAGTTCAGGGCTTCTCAGCTTTTCGAGGCTGCTTTTTTGTATAGCTACGTTTGTACATGCTTCTTTTTTTCAGCCCTTATATTTTATATCGTGAAGACAGTGGATAGCGTTGCCTGAACATTCAAAAAATTGTTTCCGTAATATGTTTAGATTAGGAGTATTATCATTATTATTATGATTATGATTACGATTCGTGATAAGATATCTTTGTGTATGTACTTTGTCATGATTCTGTACGGGAGGATATAAATATATGCAAGGACAACTCTGGCCAACAGTATTAAATAAGTATAAAAGATGTTCTATCTCTTTGTGACGACAACCTGGAAATAATGCACTACACGAAAAATGGCGAGACCACACGGCTGCCAAAAAACGGACCATTTTTAAATGCGGAAATAAGCAAGCACCATAAATTTATACGTACAGGACGCTGTATTTGCGGAACTGGAAAAAGCAGAGTCACGATGATAATGATGATGATGACGTGTACGGAGAAGAATACGAAAAACAACAATGATGTGTCTTCGTGGAGAGAAAAAAGAAGTTCGTGGATAAAAGTGTTAGAAAGAAGTTTGTTTTTAAGCATTGTTGTTGTTGTTGTTCCAATGTACATTTCTTAAGTATTTATTTCAAAGGTTTCTTGAACTGAACTGTCGTATGGGTTTACTGAAAGAGGAAAATGTCCTTTTTCTCTCTTGAAGGCAGGGAGAGAGATGGCTTCTCTAAAGTGAAAGTTGCCGTTATTCTCGCCACTTCAAATGGTGGTGGTAGGGTTGTATCATGTACTTATATGGCATTCGGTATAGTCATGCATAAAAAGCCATTTGAATAATGGCTTTAGAAAGAGGAAAGAGAGGGCTAGAGTATAAAAGCGGCAGTAGTGGGAAATGTAGCGTAAGCAGTTTCTTTCTTTTTCTCAGAGTCTTCTTTCCTTCTGTTGGGGAATGTGAAAGCAGCAAAAAAACTGAGGAAAGAAGCAGTTTCTGTTTTTGTTTTTAAAATAAAAAGGAAAAAGAAACAGACTGAATGAAATCCCATAGTTGGCATGTTGGCACCGGACACGATACTACACAGTCTGACTGTATGCAAGATGCCAAGGCTCTCTTTTACACTGCCATTTCTTAGAAAACAACTAGTCTCACTTACTTTCTTATGGGCTTTCTGCAGTTTTAAGAAGACTTGGAAGGTTCACATTTTAAAACAATTTTCATTCATGTGTCGGCATTTTTGTGTGTAAGCGAATGCGAGTTAAATAATGGATGTATAGGCCCCTCGCGAAATATTTGCAATGATATTTTTCTCGGATTCCATTTTTCCCTATTCATTTTTTTCAGAATAATAGAAAATAGAAATTTATGTGGAAAACAAAGAAGAGCGAGTTATTAGATCGGAGGAATGAGTTTGAGCGTTCGGGGTTGCTCTGGTGTTGATGATGACGATGATGAAGAAATATATTTATGGCTACAACTTTCCTGCAATACGCGGCTACGAAGAAAACTAATCTAAAAAATGGAACCATACAAAAAACACACGTTTTATACGAACTTTAATTAATTACGCATTTTGGCAGAACCATGTTCCATGAAATCCCATGCCTATGGAAGCAGCAGGAGTTTGCTGTTATTCATGTGCACAATGCTAGCATAGGCTTACGTATTAAGTAGGAAGTCGAAAGGATGCGTAAAAACTGTAAACCTTATATTTAAGTAATACATCAAATGGGCTTCCCGATGACCGTGACTAAAAATACAGAGGGAAGAGCATAGCACATGTGCCGTATGGTGTGCTAACCCACTCTCCATTTCCTTCCTTTTTGATTTTTACTTCATTTCCCGTCTTCTACGTTCATTGTACTTGTGCACTCTCATGTCAACACTGCACCACTGTTTTTACTCACAAGGTTTGTCAGTAAGGTTTAAAGAAGAAACAACGTCCCTATCGTTTCCTAGTTGCCATTATGAATTGAGCCAGTCAAAAAAGTTTTTGACGGGGAGAAGCGATGCCAAGTGTTTCGTCGTCCTCTATAGACGACAGATGGATGGGGAGTTTTTTTGCAAAGTACTTTTGTATCGCTCAGCTTATCCATCTTGTATTGGAGCAGCCTCACAAGCAACAAACGCAACTGCTGTTGTTGTGTTTGTTATGGAATTCAAAAGTGTCACAGGTGGTCCAGCGGTTTGATATTTGCCAAAGTGAGTGTGTCTTTGCTTGTTACAGTTGTGGGCGCATCATCATTTCCATCCATTCAAGTTTCCTGTCGAAAGCATTGAACGGATATTACCATTACTCCACGTTTATTTCTTTTCCCTTCAGCTTATAGCGCACTTTATTTATATTTTTGACTTTGTTTATATGTACCATTTGGCTGGGTGTGGTTTAACCTAGAATGTTAGCAACTACTATGAATATATATATTATTTGTGCAGCAAGGGTGCAGCAGAGACCTAAAAAAGTTACAACTTACTTCAGTGGAAAAGAAGGAAAAATGATAATTTTCTTTTTGGTGTTTGTTTCCCAGTCTTATTTTTACTTGGAAGCTGGAGAGAAAGAGGAGAAGTGAAGGCGACACTATAAAAATGAAAAGGGGAAACTTGAACCATTTTTGCTACTTTGCTATTTACGCTGCCTACTTTGGTAGTTACTGGTAGTATCAAGGAGAAGAGAAATGCACAAGTAAAAATAAAACAAAACTCATAACAGTAACAACAATCAACGTCGAAAAAGAAAGACGATATCGTCTTGTTTCTTCATTGTTCTGATGTACTTTTATGGGAATGCTTAAAGAGAGCGCGAAGGACGCAAGTACAGCAACATCAGTGACTAAAAGTTCAGCTAATTTCTCTCTTTCCCTCACCCATTTTTTACACCACTCTAAGTTTTTTTCTTTTCGCCTAATCTGACTCTTTTAGCAAAAGTGTGAGTTCGTTAGGAAGTAAGCAAGTAGCTCAAAAGGAGTATTATCGTTAACTGTCGTTGTTACTGTTGTTGTTCCTTTTACACTTTTATGTGAACAACTGTAAACGAGAAAACAAAGAAAGTTAGTTTCACTTGCACTTTCTCTCTCTCACTTTTCTTTCTTGTATACACTTTGTTGTACTGAAACATGACGCATCGTAATAGGATGTTCCACTTGGTTTACGCAAGGTGATTATAGAATTTTATGGTGGAAACTAGAACGTGTGTCTGTCTGATGGCTGGATTCTGCCATGGCGTCATCTCATTTTTTTCTTTGAATGTGACGTGAAACTAATGAAATTATTTTTAAATGGGAGCCGAAAATTATCTTATTTGTATAATGGCAATATCAAAAAGTAACTCTGGGTTGTGGAATCCGAAAATAGCTATATAGGTAAGCTACTTTTATCTGATGTGGAGTGGGTAACTCGTGGAAACAACGCTTTTTTGTATTTTCTTAATCTTGCTAATGAACCAAGTAGGAAAATGAACTCCAGTTGTTTAACAATCTTACTCGCTAAATTAACTCGACGCATCTAAAGGAATGTTTATTAAATAAAATAAATACCTGTCCAAGTTTCCTAATTTCATTTCATAGTATTTCTTAAAATTGGTACTCGTATCAAAATACTCATTGCTAATTGCATTTTACGGAAGTTTCTATTTTTCCAAGATAATTCAATACTTGTCGTCTTCAAGACAAGACAAAAGAAAAACAGTAGAGACATGAAAAGATGGATAAGTTTATGTTGTTTATCGTAATCACGTTTCAAGTTTCATTTCTCTGTTGACTTTTGTTGCCTTTCTCTTTAGAATTTCAGAAGCATAAGCTTCAATGTGTTAGTGGTTTTGTCAGTATGTTCAAAAGATTACTTTGCCCAAGTTCAACGTTTTGTATAAGTATACATACTTGTGATTTCCCTCCTTCACTTTTTATCCATTCTCTGTGCAAAATTTTGTGTCCTTATTCATTCTCACTTTCTCCACGTCAACTTTCCCTGTATCCTTTTTCCATTGTAACTGAATCACACACATACATACTCACAACTAACACTACTTTCACTCTTTTCTCTTGCTCTTCACAGCATAAGAATGAGAAAATGGCAAGGCAGGGGTGATGTGTTAGCAATGGGAAAAGTTTTAGCATATAGCACCGTTGATGCTTCACTGGCTGGTTTGGGGTGCTTGTAGATCATGGTTTGTGACGACGATTTACAAACTAAACAGAAAAAGAAAAACTTTTGCGGTTGATGGCTATAGTTATGTTGGAAATGGTACTAGCAGAGGATATATCTGCACTGACAAATGTATATTAGTTGGGGTTCCAGTTCTAGTCTCTTTGCAAAGATGATCATGAAAAAAGGGAAATGCATGCAGGGAGTACGGAGTCTTGAGAGTTGCATGTTGAGAATGAATCAGATTGCTTGATACGTTCTTCCCGCACAGCCTGTGTATATACAGCCATCGTTGTGATTTTAAGCGATGCGATGTGCCGTGACTAGCAATATTTATTGGCAAATCCAGAGGAAAGGAAAAAAGAAGCAGTCTTTTCATTTTCCCCTGCGGAGTTTCTTCTTGCTTATCCTACCTACTTACATTTACAAAAATACACACACAACATTGATTACGTGAGTGCCTACGTATGTTCAACCTGACAAGGTATGTATCTTCCAAGAAATGAGAAACCCCAAACGCAGGTAAAAGGCACACAAAAAAGTTACGACGTTCTCTACTTTCTCATTTGCTGCTGATCCACAATCAGCATCTGATGGGTGACTAGAGACTGATCTAACACCCACTACTACTATCTGTAAGCTGTCTTGTTGTTTCTGTTGCACGTTGAGGATTATAAGTAAGTGTGGGCAATTGAAACAATAGGAAATGGTTATTGGTTTTTTAGTTTACGCAACAGCTCCCAGAAATCAGCAGAAATAAATCCAGTCTTAATCTTCTCCCCTTGTCTATTTTTGTTTCCCCGCTGAAGAAACACATTCAGTGAAATGAAAGGTAAAAGTGATTTTGTATCGTCAACAAGAAATATTGGCACCTTTCTATTTTATTTGAAAATAAAGGAAAACAATAAGGATCACTAATCTCATCAGTATTTTGTTTCCAGTGCTCTGCAACTACAAAGAAAAAACCAAAAGAGCACTACTATCATCATCATCAAACAGAATTGGAAGAGCTAGACTTGTAAACACAGAAAGTTGAAAACGTCTCGTTTTCTCTCATATTCGAAAGGAAACCGTCACACCAGATTCAATTCACAACTTAAAATAGAAGCATTGAACACCACGTCACTCTAGAAAAAAAATCTCGTAAGGGAAATAGCACAGCCTCTTAGTAGCTCTACTTCTTTCGGTGTGTACCCTTTTTCTCTCTCTTTCATTTTTTTTCGTCGAAAAAAAAACTTTCTCCCTTCAACTTTCAAGTAGATAGAAAATGACTGTAACAACAAGAATAATAAGACACAAGCAATACACACATACGTTTACTTACCTACTTTGCTCTCACAACAGAGAAGACAAGATCCCAAGAAAGGAGGAAGAAGAGGAAAAACCCCAAGTAAAAAAGTTTTTGCTACTTGGTCACAAAAAAGAAAGAAAAAACTTACTTTCTTCTTTTTCTGCTTGTTCGTCTGTCTCGTTGCTTTTTTCATGATGGCGCCAATGCATTTTCAAGCTATTTCTGGTCTCATTTTTAGAAGGATATTGTACCATGAATGCTACTACTACTAGTTATGGTGGTATGGTGTAAAAAGGACTATGGGAGCAAGGGATGGTGTGGTGGCTGGTGATGATGATGGAATTTGAGCTACACGCTCTTCCTTTCATTCTTTCTCTTCTTCTTCTTCTGCCTCTTATTTCGTCTCTTCAGTTTCCTCTTTTATCTGCTTTCACTTTCCTTTTCCATACACAGCTGTGCTAAAACGACAACTACCACACTTTTTTCCTTGTACAGAAGAAAGGCAAGGGAAAATAAGGGAGGTCAAGAAGAGAAAAACCAACTAGAACAGAAAATACGTCATGCTTTCACAAAAATGTGAACTAACAAGAGCTAAAAATACACATGTACAATTCCGATAAGCTTTACCTTCTAGTTGGGTAGCTTTACCTGGAGTACTTTAGGGAAAAAAGAGAAACACTCTTTAATACTCCCTTTCACTGTTTTTTCTGAATTTCTGATAAAACTTGAAAAAATATTGTCTGTTTATATTAGTTAATTTTCTTAGATACAAACTAATCGAGTAATTCGAATTTGGACTCAATAATCGCCTTAAGAAAAAAGGCTTACGTTGCTGCAGCTATTACTTTTCCTGTTAGTGAAAATTGAATGGGATGAGGATGATGATGACTGCGCACTCCTCAATTGTCAGTCTTCATAGTAATCAGATAAGCGGTTTGATTGAGCAGGAGATAGCACGAAAGTGAGAGAATGAATGAATAAATAAAAAATGAGTGAATGGTTGCCAATGTTGAATGCCTTTTTTTTCTCCTGCTCCTCCGTCCTTACCTTTCTCAATTCTCTGGGAGAGCAGACGGAAGAAATTGAGTGATGATTACGGGAAAGAAATCGTTATCTCTCTCTTTCTCCCTTTCCGCCTCTCTGATTGCACGATCAGCTGATACCTTTCTATTTTTACTGCCTTCCATTCTTTTTCCTTTCTCCGTTTTCTCCTATTTCATGTTCCATAACACGCACAACATTAAATACATTATTCAATGGCCCATCATCACGATTCATGGCGATGAAAGTGATGATCTCAAGAATGCTACTGTACATCTGTTGTTCATTTGCGGCAGGAATGCCTTTTTTCTTTGCTTCCGAAAATATTACCGTCTCATCATCGTCATCGCAATTTCCTTTTTCTTTCGAATCAATGACGGTGTTCAGTTTAGTCGCCTGGGTATTTTTTCACGCGTTGAACAAGTGAGGCTTCTTCTTGCCACCCATGCCGCCAACTTGTGTGCAAACTTGTGCATCGAAAGAAATAGCGTGCTATCCATTTACCACTCTTCTCTGGCCTGAACACGCAAAATGAGCAAGAAGGAAAGAGAAGAAGAAGGTGAAGAGAAGGAGGCGATATCGAGATTTTGTTTTGCCTTCTTTCAAGCTTCTTTTCTCCCTTTCCATTTGCGGTGGAACAACTTTTTTCTGTTGTGAGTTTTGTTCCGCCAGTCGCGACAAATGCCAGTAATAATGACCTACGTGAGATAAATAGAATGGTCCAAGAAACTTGTTAGCCTTCTTGTTGGCCTTTTTTTCGCAATCTTCTGCTTTCTTTACGAACTTGTACTCTTTGATCTCCTCTTCCTACTTGCCTGTCGTTCCAGTTCCACCAGATAGTTTTGAGTGAAGGAAACTACTGTGAAGAAAAAACAAGACGAAAATACGGCAGCTAGTTGAAGATCAGCCAGTCGTATCAGATGTATGGACTTGGGCACAGCAGTCGACGGCGACAGTATATATAGTATGCTTGTTGAAGATGATGATCTTGCTGCTGCTGTTGCTACAACAACAACAACAATGCCATAAAACAACAAAGCACATATTCATCTCTACTTTCTATCTTACAACTTTCTTACTTTACTGGACTGCATTGCCGAAACTGTGTTATTGTCATGGTGACGATGACACACTCTGGCATAAAAAAGTAGCTGAAGAAATCCAGCCTTTTCCTCTTTGCATCCACTGCATTTGTAATGCCTAGCGCTTTCTCTTTCTATCTCGTTTAGTCGAGCTCTCACTTTCCATCAGATTTCTGTAGCAAAGAAGACAATGACATTCGACGAGTAGATTTGTTGTAAACGACTAGGCTCATCTCATATCGGCATAGTCATCATTTTGGCTCACTGCCAACCTCATCCTCCTCATCAAACAAGAAAAAGATAAAAAAATTGTGTAGAGATTGCGATACATACATAACCCTGAAAGCAAATACTAAGTAAGTATGCATGTTAGCTAATTTGCTACGTTGTAATGTGTGTGTACCATCCTTCAATTAGATAATTTGTGTATATGTACCCAGTGGTAGTCGAGTAATAATAATAATATAATGCCAAGATGTACTGTTTTACATGGAATATGCTCATAACGTACACACGCGGAATCAGAGACTAAAAAACTGGCAGGTTGCCATCATCATCGCGGCCGTCATTTTTTTCAAAATGAATATTACGTAAGATAATGGTGCACGGAAATATAAAAATGCTTATGTGGAATAGGTATATTCTACGGATTCCATACGGCTAACTATACGAATACGTCTGTTGATTATAGAACCAAGGAAAGACTGTAATCAATAATAATGATAAACGTAGTAAGATTTTTTTACACCGTGTAATAGTAATAATCACATCATAATAAGAAAAAATCTCAATGTCCCTATATAAGTATACATGTATGTATATGTACGCCATATTATACATATAGCTATTTAGGGAATAGGGGTATAAAGTCTAAATATTCCATCTTCTCTTCTAAAAACAGTGCATTTTTATGGCTTGACGCAGGCTGGCTGCTCGTTTGGCACGGAAAGTAAAGAAAAAGTGCATTCATTAATCATCCTTTCATCTGACTTGCTTCTTGTGATCGTGTCAATGGGCGGAATCTTTTTTCACCTTCAATTTTCCCCTAATACGACAATATCACTGTGAGCCTGTTTCTTTTTCTCTTCGGAAGAAAATGGGATGAAGGGTGAACAGTAAAAGGTGGAAAACAACAAACAATTACAAATCTAAGCTTGTTCTCGACCAAAAAACGCTTGCTTATTGAAATGAGAAAGAAGCATGCCAAAAAAAGAAGTACTACTCGGACAACAGGAGAGGGAATGGAGCAAAAGGAAAAAAAAGTTTGGACAGTGAGAAGAGAGAAAGGAAGAGGAACAAAAGGGCATGAAAATGGACTTCTCCTCTGATTCTTTCCTTCCTGTTCCTATGTGTTTAGAAATAGTTTTTTTTTCGGGAGGGCTCTTTGGATTGGCTTGGCTTGATGGTTTCCATGGTTCCCAAGATGATGGTGATGATGATGTCGACGATGAGGAACAAAATACTCTCCCTACGTATATCTATGGTTATACATATAACGACGCTGTCCATAATATTCCAGTAGAAAATATAAAGAAGATGCTTGTTTTTCTTGTTTTTCTAAGGATATGATAGTGGCATTCAGCCAAAAAGCATTTCTCTCTCTCCCTCTCTCTGATTTTTTCAGTTTTCTATAGTCCACCAAACAAGCAAACATTGTTTTCCTCCTCGTTTCTGTTCATCTTTATACGAGCACATTACATAATCATGGAGTAATGTCCGTTTGTTGCGTAGGTAGTGAAGTAGTAGGGTTGATGGTGGTGCAGACCTCCGTTTCATTATTTCCATTGTATCTAGAATCTAGCACGGAATTTATATGAGGACGCATGACACAGCATTGGTATGGAAACAGCGATGAGATTATTATTGCACGGCCATTGTGGAGGATGCCATCCAGAAAAAAATCATTATCTCCATTATATTTCATGCAATACATGTTTAAGTAACCAAGATTGAATCTGTTGCGGGTAGACGAAAGGAAAGCGTAAACATGCCGAGCAAAAAGATATACCTATATAAAAAAAGTCTGTTAAATGTGTTCCCTTTTAAGTTGAATGAGTCATGAGAAAAGGGGTTATCAGCTAGTCCAGAAAAGAAATTGAGTACTATATTACTACAGTCCAGGAACATTGAGAAAAATCGGAAAATATAATGATGATGATGTTGCTCCAGTCTAAAGGAAAGGGAAATCTAATCCGGTCTATTTTCAGTAAATCAAACTAGAATGGTGCAGACGGAGAAAAATATGAGAAAGTAGTGAGAACGGCAAGAGAATGTTCTGGCGGAACGGAGATGCTTTTGGTTGAAAGTTGCGTGCTTCAGTATTTTATGAGTGTGTGTATGAGTGTGTTTATATCTTGCTTACTTAAACCATCAACTGCAACGGCCTCAACGCTGCCCTGTGCATACAACACAATAGCCCAGACAACAGCACTTCTCTGTTGAATGGAAAACATAAAAGATGACGGATGATGAGATGAAGACATGAATTGTAATACGAAAAAAGTTCAAAGTAATATGCGTGCTGAAGTGGGAAATAGGTATCGTAGGCTCTCTCCTCACAGCACATCATGTTGTCCAGCAAAACGATTTTGAGTGAATACGAAAACAAATTGAGATATTTGGAGAGGGTCGTACGGGGTCTGTGTTGCTTGTACGCTGTAGAGATTTCGGAGAGATAGGAAATAAGAAAATAAAAAAAATCAAAGCAAAAAAGATTGTTCATGCAAAAAAGGCAACAACAAATGGGAAATGGTCATGCATACAGCCGACAGCTACTATCATCATCGTCATCAACCACAGCAACAACAATAACCTGTTTTTCTTCCTACATGCTTGTATTTGAAAGGAATTCCGTTGTTGGGAAGAGAAAGGGGAAATGAGTAACAACATGAATGGAGAAAGGAGGAAGGAAGGATCATGCAGGCAGAAGACTTATTGGAAACCTTTTTGGAGGAGGCAGAAGTTGGGTCGGAAAATTGGCTAACGTTGAGCAAACAAAATGATGTACATAACGAGAAGCACAAGTGAAATGAGAGTTGTGACGGAGAAAATGATAATGCTGATGACGACATATTACAAGTTTATTGGCTTGTGTTAGGAAACCCCCACCAACTTTTATGTTATGACATGTGTCGACGATAATGTTCGTTTGAACCTTTCTCAAAAGACCAAATTGGTATATATTTGCCACATGCTAAATAAACTAGCTCATTGATGAAACTAACAACGTGAATTGAATTGGGCCAGTAATAGACAAAAGTTCTGAAATCTACTAAATAGCACATTGTCCTGTTTCATTTACAAAAATCAAAATCTCCATTGAGATATCGGTCTATGAAACTATGTTTTGTAACTAGATGTAACTGAAAGGAAAGTCTGGCCCCAGGAGTAATCAATGTATGAAATTAGAAGCGGTTCAGCACATTCCACAAACCCACAAACGATACAAAAGTCATACTTTGAAATGGCACTACTTAAAGTACAGAATATGGCAAGCCAACAATGTAGATAGCAAATAAAAACGCGGGTCACCACTATTATTTATTATAGAATTTTATTCTAGAAGTATTTTCATAATCGTGTAATATTAGTAAATATTTTACTAGCTGATACGCTAAATGTCAAAACATAAAACAATATTATCTGCGTGGGGAGCATCAGAGCCAAAAAGATGAACAAATGCCACATTATCCCGGTATTTGTTCTTGCACATTTTCTCTGATCTTCCCCCGTTTTATGTGGAATTTATTTTCATTAAATTTTTTGCGTACTTCTGAGAAAACCGACAAATTATTCCTGATTTTGATGCTTTGGCATTTTTTCTAAAGTTCACCTTGATCCCATACATCCGTCCATGCTTCCTCCGTTTATTTATTATTCTTT
Organism: Coecobrya sp. COE2; assembly: GCA_027743765.1. Taxonomy (NCBI): domain Eukaryota; kingdom Metazoa; phylum Arthropoda; class Collembola; order Entomobryomorpha; family Entomobryidae; genus Coecobrya; species Coecobrya sp. COE2. The sequence goes on along the minus strand of JAHZMV010003850.1, from coordinate 121,153 downwards.
CCTCTTCACTCAGTTTAGAATATAAATAACATGCAGAAGAGATTCGCCAAAGGTGCATACTTGAATCTCATCGCATCCGCTATTTAACCCACACAACAACAAATGAGGCATTTCACCAACAACGTATCATGCAAGGTGATTCATCTCTCTGACTCCTTTTCATTCTTATACTATTAAAATTGTTTATTATCGTTACACGATTAACATTCAGACACGATTTATGTAGGACACGGTAAGCTCTTTTTTATTCGTTTGTCTATCTCTTGATGCTATTGAAAACGGTTTCAATGCCATTCCGCCGGACATGGTGAAATGCTTCATAGCAACATGTACTTTTTTTTAAATAGATAGCTCATTTTCTCGTTATCTGTCAACGCGTCCTTCATTTGCAAATCGCTTCTTTTAGTGTACTGATCGGTTACCTATGCTCTCTTGCTAAAAAACGACAGATCATACATTATACAATATGTACAATGTCCGCAACACGCCTTATGCATGTACAATTTTTATCTATTCAATTTTCTTTAAACGTTTCGAGATTGAGTCATACAAGATTCTATACTAAAAAAGTCTCGATCGGATACGATCTTCACACCTTTGAGAAAAACATTCGTGATTCATCCGCAAAGAGTGATTGTACCGGAATATTTTAAACTTGAAGTAGACAGCGTATGTATTGCTGTCCATTAAAATGTTAGTGGCTATACCGGACGTCGACACAATAATAATAAATAAATACATCAGACAGGCATTGCTAACCACTGCATGTATACTTGAAACCCTCTTGAATAGGTCGCTCCTTTTATGGAGGACACGAGTAGTTGAAAAAAGAGAAGGAGTAGGTATACAGGAAAATGATAAACTTTTTTTTGCAAAAAAAACACGTCAGAATTTTAAATTGAAAGTTGAAAACGAGGTTGAATATTCTTTAGGAAAAAGTAAACGGGTTAATATTCAACATCGTTTTGCCCACTACTACAGCGTGGATGGCCCTACATGTTAGAGAAAGGGATATACATATCATGTAGACTCTTTCACGCATCATATTTTTTCCAAGATTTGATATATGAAGAGAACGAGACTACATATCGTCGTCTTTATCTGGAATGACATATCACGCATTATGCTGCTGTCACTGCATTCATACGTTTATCAGCAGCTTTACGTTACACATTTGATAGTAGTATGAACATGGGACATGGGCTCAAAACTGAAAAGTTGGAGATGAAAAAAGGGAAGAGGGGATCATCGAATGAGACTTGATGTGTTACCTTCTTTTTGCAAAAAGTGCCTGTTATTTTCTACTTGTGTAGAAGGTAGCAGTGATGGCAGTACATACATTATGGTATTACGACAACGATTATATTTGCTGGTTTTTGGAAGAGAGAAAAAGCGAGATGACGATGACCTGACTGTTTTCCTAATTTTTTTACTGCGTGCTTCTGCTTCCAGTCCAGTCTCATTTGATCTGTCCGTGTGACATTTCTTTCCACCAGAGGCAGTAGCGCCAACATTACATCTCTACAAATCTTTCTTCATCCATTTCATACTAGGAAAATTGTAAAAGATGATGAAGAAGAAGAATTTGGTTGGTATGCGTGACACTGTTTTCATTCTCTGCATGATTTCATCATCAACATCAAACTTGTTTTACTTACTTTTACCTTCTGTTGTATACATTCATTCTGTATACGTCGTACTATGTCATCTCATCATCATCATGCTTTTCCACACTCATTTTCTAAAGAGCTTACTAAATGCTATTCTAACAGGAACAACCAAGTCATAGACATATAAACCTATTGAATGCAGCAACAAAAAAGACAACAATGTTTCATAAAGGGATATTTTCCTCTTGTCATCATCAGCATCCTTTTCATCATAACTCTCTCCTCTAGTCTCCTATATAAGCCCATACATTTATACTTTGTTACTAACTGTAACAGTTCGCCTTACTTTCCCCTTCCTATTTTTACAGTTGAATTTTTCACTTGGTTTCATCACGTAATGAAATATCGTTATTTTCACACGAACACGTACACACGCATGAAAAGACACCTTCCTAACTGATGATGAAAAACGTTGTAAATTACTTAACTTCAAATGTTAAGCATTTTTTTCACTTTTTGATAGGAGACATGTTTGGGCTTATTAAGTTTAATACATTTTTTGCTTTCCTAGTTTCTTTGATTTGTTATATATATATTTTGGTAGACTTGTATAATAATATGTGATGACACTGTCAGTTCTGCTGTAGGCATGACGTTCAATACAACGCTTCAGTCTACTTTCAAACTTCGGCTCTCTGAGGTCCCCATGGATTGTTATACTATTTGCAAGCCTTTTCCCTGGTGATATTTTGAGTCTCGTCTATCCATTGCTAATGTTTTTTTCCAGTTTCTCCATTCCTGCACATATAAAGCATAAAGGTTATTGTTTCAACCTCTCGCGTAACGAGTAGATTGTCTCTCCATTCCGCCAACCAAGATGACTTGCTCAACGCAAAAAACGTCATCATCACCACCGCCACCATAGACAACAGCACGAAACCACAGCTAATCTTTGTCATCATTTCTTTCTTCTCTCCTGGCTTGTTCCTCCTTTCTTTTGCTACGCTTTATTGGCTCTTATTGCCGTAAGTGTGAGAGAGATCATTTCTTTCTGAAGGAGACAGACAGAGAAAGGGAGAGAGTCCAAGTGGAGGAAGGCGGAGAAAAAATTGCGTGGCTTTCAGTTTGCTTTCTGGTGGTTGAAGCTGTAGTGATGGCGGTGGTAGTGCTGAGTCAAGAAAAAAATATTTCCTTTGTGTGTGTCTACAAACCTATTACTCTCTTTAACATAGTGATGGCATCACAGTATCATCACACTGCAAAATATAAGATAGAATGACTGGCTCTACTTAAATGCAGAGTTTCTTTGCGGATGGCAGCGGATAGAAACTCAACCATTACATTCTTCTAGACGATTCATTCAATCCAGCCGCAATGAATAAATACCCATATCATCATCATCCTTTTTTTCTTTCAGCTTTTGACATCATCTAGTCGTGATTCTTCTCACTGCTTGTTATAACATTGAACACTGTTGTCATTTCATATTTTTTTCTACTCTCAGTCCTGAAAACAGCCAACATTGAAAATGTCTACCTTACCTACCTACCTCGACTCATCTTCCTTTCCATCTGTCTGTTATTATAAGACTACTGGGTGTGATGTTGTGCTTCCATCGGGTAAACGATGTTTTTTTCGTTCAGTGCGGAATTCCAAAAAAGTTGCAGAGAAAAACGACAAACAGTGACAGTTTTACTTATTTACAATAATGGCAATAAGTTGAGGTTGTCTCCTGTCAAGTTGTGTATTTTTTTCTACTTTCCTTTTCCCTTTGTTTTTCCTTCCGGCAGCAGATCAGACGTAACTAACTACATAGTTACGGTATGCGTTCAATTTTTAAAGAGGAGGTAGGCGTGTATGTATTTACATTAACAAACAGTAGTACGCACAATACAGCCAAGAAAACTAAGCAAAGATATGAAAAATGTTTGCTTATTGGACAACTGACAAGACAAGGTGTTAAACATTAATTGTCCACAAGCATGCGTCTCATTCACAAATAGCTACTCTGGCTTGTTTCTTACATACTCTAGTAACGAATATCATCCCCCATGACAGCTCCCATAAATAACCATAAGGATATTATACTTAATTTACATGACGTGAAATCAACATTCCACTAGACAAAAAAACATAAAAAATTTACATTCATTTCATGCATTCCTCACAATGATCTGGATTCCTCGTGGGTGGCCGTTGTTTGATTGCAGTAAAGAAGAAAACTGACGGACGGAATCTGAAAATATTTAGATGTCCTCCTTTCTACTGTGGGGATTTAAGAGGGTCGCATGACATACACAGCGCTTATTAGCAATAAATGGGTGTCATCGAAAGACTGCTTTATGAGACCATGCAGGCATGTCTGTTTCTCTAACCGTTTGCCCTTAAAATCTATACAGTATAGAATTTTCGAATAATTTTCATCAATCCACCTGTTGTCATTTTGCTTACCTTTGACAAGTTAGTTCATCTTTATCATGGACTAGTCACCAAACCGTGAATATTTATACCTTTAGCCCATCAAGTTACTATGGCAAATTGTGTGCTAGTCATTAGAATAGATTTATTTTGTCATTGTTGGCACATCTACAAAAAATACAAAAGGTACAAAGGAATGACAAAGCACCATGATAAAAACACGATTCCAAAAAGGAAAAAAAATAATTAAAAGGAAATCTGCGTTTGCTTTCATTTCTCTGGTTCTTTTATCCGTTTGATTTCCTATTATTATTGCTCTTCTTTCCCTTATCCTGTAATCTGTATTCTGCGTGTGTGGCAGTCGCTGGAAAAAGGGAAATCTTTTAGGTCCCACTTTCAAAACAAATATTAACCACAAAGGGGATATTAATAGTGTTACACGAGGAATGGGAAGAGAAGAAAGGAAAAAAAAGAACAAACATCACACTTTCTAACACAAAGTAGTGCTGTCGAGTCAGTTAAACAGATTATGAAGAACCATATACATTTTATGTTATATGGAGAGAGGAAGAGAATGGAATGAATGTAATGCAATAATGGACGCGTATTAACACCAGCACAGAAATAAAGTACAGCTGGTCCGCGATTTCAGGAAAGCAGAAAAAATATATATAGGAAGGCGTCGTTTGCGAAACGACGATGAGAAAGACTATTTATTTTACGCGTTATTACTATTACTGTTATTATTAAGAAGATGATGTGCTAAAGGAATTCATCACGTTCCGGAGCTTTTTCTTTCTGCTCCTTTTATTTTTTCAAGAAAAGAAAAAAGGAATCTGACGTTTTCTATGTTGGCTGTCGGCTGGGAATTTTTGGCATGTTTTTCTTCGTCTTCTACACAATATTGTTTTGCCGTTTCCACTTTACAAGTTAAGTATGAAGAGCATTTTCTTTCTCTCTATCTCTCTTGCTGGGTGCAATGAAGTTCCGTCTTGTTCTTCGTCGTGCACAAAAACGATATCATTACTGCATATACATTTCTTCTTTTTTCCTGTCTGCTTCCGTGCAATATGACATGCACATAAAGACGGCAAGACAGAAGTGCAACTTCATCTTCCTCCATCGCCTCTTTCCCCACCAAAATTCCACAACAAAAGTCTGAAAAGGCCATCGTTTTCTGTTTACATTTCCTTGCGGTTTTTTCCCTTTATCGTTTTCCCTACTTTATTTATGCCCCTTTCCGCTCTCTCCAACTGATAATACTTTCGAGAAAAAAACGACGTAATTATATCCGTTGTAGTAGTTATTGTTTCCCTGGCAGTATTATCAGCGAGGAATATAATATTTGTATCATACTTTTTTATGATGGCCTGTTTTTAAGAGGCTTCGTGCTATTTGAAAGGAATAAACTGCACATCCGGTCGAATATTATTGGAGCACGGAGAAGAATGACGACTTTGTAATAAATTTTATGCCTCTCAAATACATTATATATATTTTCCTTCCATTTCTCTCTACCGAGAAATAAGACACCAACCTTCTTTCTCTCTTTGACAGTATTTATATTTATATTCACATAAAATAATGTTTGTTTTATGTTCCCTGCCACAACCACCACCATCATCATCATTCTTCTCAACATCACTAACAACTGCCTAAAAACCACTGCGTATATAATATTATGCATTTCGTTCGGGGAAACATCAATAACATTTATTATAACCACAAAATAAAAAATATGCAGAGCACATTACTCGCAAAAATATTCTGGCTTCTGTGCGTCTTTCTTTTTGTCCGTATGAAAAGAAATGGGGAAATGTCTGGCTGTTTTCTGTACTATTGGCGGTGATTTGAGCTTCAATAAAGCATAGAGACAAGGATATAATAATAATAAGTGATAAGTGCTAAAGCGCAGACTCATTCATGGGAAATCAGCGCAGAAAAACAAGAAGAGTTTGAAATGTTTTAAACAAGCTCAAGTGCTGCAAGCTGTAGTTTTCACGCTCTTTCCTAAATTTGATCCCCACTCCTTTGAATATACTCTATATTATAGTGGGTTTATTGAGTACCTATACCATGCGGTTTAACACCATACCATATAAATCTATATAGGTTAAATTGTGCGATAAATGTAGGAATTAATTTAATTCAGATTTTTGCTCGTATTATTTTCAGATTGACGCAAGTAATGGACTCTATTTTCATGTCATTGGATTTGGAGGGGGATTCTTGTTATTCAGGTAAAAGCATGACTATACATACCTAAGTATTATCTAAGTGTATACTTTGATTTGGTTGAGCTTTCCCGAGGATTCCTTTTCTATCAGGCATCTTAGGGAAAATGCGTAGGATTTTGAGAGGACGCCCACCATTTTTTGTGCAGATTGGAATGTATGCAATCCCAATCAAATAATAATAATAGATAGGTAAATAATCGTCATAAAAATATCTTTCTCCTTATCCTCCTCTTATTCTTTTTCTCCAGCTGGGTTTTTATTCTACTCAGCTCTTTGCTCTCATACGTTCCTTGAGAGAGAGAGAGAGAGAAGAAAGGACGGAGGAAGAAAACTCAATTTTTATTGCTTCTTGATGTCCGGATTTCCCAGTTGCCAAAAACGATTTCCCTTCAAAGAGAACTTTTTTCTTGTTCTTCCCCTCTGTCTCCCAGAAAAAAAGTGAAATGATACAGTTTCCTTCCTTTATTTCTACTACAACAGCATCACAATCATGCTCGTCGTCATCATTTTCTTTTTACTTTTCTCCACTTTGTTCGCCCTTCAAAAATAGAACAAGGAATGGATTTTTTTTGGGAAAGGACGATATACTTTCAAGCCATGAAATAAGATGGCTGATACAATTTCTCTTTCTCCATTCCACATGCTCCATTTTTTCTCTCCATGTCATGTAAATAAAAAAATAATATTCTATCAAAATATTACTACTGTATATAGTCTCTGTTAAATCAAATCTGGTCATAGAGAGACTTCACTTTTTGACGGAGTATTTATATACCATAATAATAACTTTAGTAATAATAATGCCAGAGTATCAGTAATAATAATCTTTGTCAAACATCGTCAAGCCTACAGACTTTGGACTATGTACATATTAATGCCTCAAGTAACAAGCTAAACAACGACAACAACAAAAGCAACAACTGCTCAAACAACATAAAATTTTATTCGGTGCAGTTCCGTTCCCTTGCAGCTTCAACAGTTTTTTTAGCTCTTCTCTTGACATAGCAACAGTGTAAATCCTAACTGCCACTACACCATCAGTGAACAATTCTCTGTAATAATTTGCGCATCTAAACACAAATAATGTACGCGTTTTGAAACAAGCTAAGATTTTAGTTAGGAAAGTAGAAAATTTAAATTATATGGAACATCTAGAAGGGTTCAGACAACAAAAGTTTTGCATGAAATGAAACGGTCACACGAATAACTTTACAGATCATCCTTAACACATTCGCATACATCGACAAAACGTGACTTTTTATTTCCTAATGATCTCCCAATTATAATATATGGTTCCTGTTGTGGCAGTACGGTCGTAAAAAAAGTTTTAGGTAGCACACGAATTCCAGCTCGCTCCACTATAATATCAATTTGCTAAGGTTTGTCTCCTCGCTGAAATATGACAGCAGGGATGACGGAAACCAGTGTAGCGGAAAGTGGGAGTAGACACAAAAGAATTGAATATGATCGTCAGTGTTGCATGAAGAATACTCTCGTGACGGGCGAGTCAAGTTGTCGCTGCACTTTTCCAACGAGATTCAAATGAGAATCTAAAAAGTGTGCTTCCCTTCTCGTTCAAATTGTGATCAATCTGCGTAAATTTCCTTTTTATTGAACAAGACGCTCCAGACAAAGAAGATAAAGTTTTTTTCTTTCTTTTAAAAACTCTCTCGTTTCATTTGGACTTGGAGTGCCACTACTACAAGAGTGGTACGTACAGATCCAACATGTACCAAGTACCAACAAAGAATTCAATACAGATCGTGTAATAAAGAAAGCTAAAGCCGGGTTTTATTTTTATTCCCTTCTGACTTCCCATTTATTGTACCTAAGCATAATGCAATAATAATAACAATATTTTGCTGCTGTTTCCAACTTGCTCCAGAAAAGCTCTCAGAAGGGAAAAGTGTCACAAAGGATGAAAAAAGTGCATCTAATAATGCCATGCAGACATGTATTTATATGAATGGGATCAGAATGTCGAAAGAGTATACATTTTTTTCTCTTGTCTTTTTTCACAGCTTAAGTAAGAATGTCATGCTCAAATACTCAAAACAAAAGAATTTATCATCCCATGTCCGTCTCTCTCTCTCTCTTTCCCCTTTTGTTGTCCTCTGATATTTTGTCTTTGTTGAATCTTTGAGGGAATTCCCTAAAAAACCTGTTCTTTGACTTGGGTCAGTTTTTCTCTCTCTCTCTACTCCTGCTACTTCGTCATATTTTGACCAAAGAGACGAAGAAAAAAACTTGGCTGAAAGTGAAAACTCTTGTTCTCGTAAACAAAACAGAAAATCCTGAATTCCATCTTAGCCATTTTCAGTCAACATCTGTGTATCGTGTACATTCTACTAGTTCAGCAGTCAGATATACACTTGAAAAATAAACAAAACTACACTCTCCGCTCTGGTGCACACCTCTCTTCTCCCATTTTCACTCACTCACCCCTGCTGTACATGTTTTTTAGAAAAATAAACAGAAAACTGCTAAAAGGCCTGTAATATATATAGCGTGTAATAGTTATCATCATGATCATAGTCCTCATCACTTTGTTATGCTTAAAGAATACAGGACACAATATTATTTTAAATGTACAACAAGTCTCGTCACGTCCTCTGTGCAATACAATACTCTATTTTTGCCTATTTCCCATGATGGTTATGATAGCAGTAGGTTTTTTTCTTCGTCTTCCTTTCTTCAGTTTTCCTGGCTTCACTTTTCACGATCGTTGGCATGGCCTGATTCTTTTAGAGTTTTTAAGCTCGGATGTACATTCTTTCCTGAGCATAGAGAGAGCTGTACTCTTTTGTAAAAGTTTGGATAATATTGTGTGTGTGCAACAGAGGAAGGCTGCAAAATTCAGGGGAGTAGTATAGTGAGCAAGTGGAAGAGAGAAGCATGGAAAACGTCAAATAATAATAATAATAACGGTCGGTCTTTTTTCTTTTGTACACGACTTGTTTACTTGAGGAAATGGTATTTACTTTTGCTCTCTTGAAAGTGTTTTTGTAATGTAGACACAATCACACACGCAGCGCAGGGAGACAGGGAGGAAGAGAAAGAAAGAAAAGCACTTGCAGTCCCATTCGCAAAAAAAATCCTTTACACACTACTCCTCTCATACAACAGAGTTTCTTACACACGCAACCAAAGAGAATGGGAATCAAGAGCGAAAAAAAATCTGTACATACCTACTATTCAATTCAAACGACACCAAGTAAAGTTAAACGCATTGTTATATCTTTATATGTACATTGGAGCGAAGGAATTTCTGAAAAGCTGACTTGCTCTGTTACTCCTCTTATCATTCTACACTACTCATCTTACTTGTTTTTACTTGTGAAAATGTCTTTGTTGCTGGAAAAGTGAGTGAAACTCAAGTTTTTTTTCGGCTCTGCTTTAGCCTTTTCCTTCTCTCTCCCTCTTTATCTTTCAACAATTCCATTAAGGGAACAGGAAAAGGATAAAAACGAGGTGAAATAAAATAATTTACACACACGCTCAAGCCTGCTTGCTGTTTTAACGTTCGCTTGCCCAAGCCGTTCCATATATTAAATCTTTATGCGGTGCTAAAATTTTGTACTAACGATAAGCTCAAGGCATTGCACTATGTATTTGAGTCTTGTTAGAGTCGAGGATGAAATAAGATAATACGTTGGCTGGTTTTAAATGGCTTTCTCGTGGGCTCTACTGTGCCTCCTTGTCTGCTATTATAGCCAATCCTAAAACACCTTATGAATGAACACGGTTAATGCTTTTGCTATTGTATCCGAAGGAATGAGCATTGAGCACTGAAAAAGCGCAAGAACGTAGTTCGTTGATATATGATCGTGTAATTATATACGCGTGGCTATTAGCTATTTTGCAATCTTTTGGGTAGTTGATCAAAAGATTAAGTGAAATGTGTAGCAATCTGACAGCAACAGAATTCTTGCTCCATGGTTGCAATTCGATTTCTATGTTGATTGGATATGCTTCTCATGTTGATCCAGCGATACGTAATGATTTTGGACTGTTGTTTATGAATGCTAAGTAATGTATCCAATGCGACATGGTTATACAACTAATTTCCCATTGAAAAACTTCAAAGATAGAATATTGTCACATTTTGGTGTAAAATAATATACCGAAGTCGTTAGTTATTGCACAATCTCTAGTATTTAATTGTTACGCTCGATTTAATTAATATTTTGTTTCTAAACTATGCACCAAACTTTAGTTGGCAAATCTTCGTTCATCCTTGCTACTTTTAAGTTATGACCTTCCTCCAATACAAAGTGGTACGCTTTGTAAATATACACGCGTCGTGCTTTGTTTGACAGACTCATCTTTTCACTATTCCGTGGCATCTTTACTTCGTCGTTCCTAGAATTTAGTGGAAGCTGTTCTAGTAATGCTGGTGTTAATAATAGCTGTAAAAGTGGAGGAAGCAACGGTATAGCTAACCTCACCATGATCTACATCAAAGAGAAAATAGCACGTTTTACCTTGATTCAGCTAATTTGCATGCATGTGCCAGGCCGACGTTGTAAAATATTCAATTTACTTATTATGCATATATACTGGAGAATAGCGTACTCCGTGTTTGCGAAAAGAAAGAGAGTGTGTTTATAATTAGCTGAAGTAGTTGCATCGGTTTTTGCGAGTTGGAGTGGATGTTTGGCTAATGTGGAGGAAGATGAACAAGACGATGAGAATAAGTGTGGGGGTGTGTGCAATGCTTTTGAAGTAGATGTGATATGATGTGATGTAATGTAATACTGTATGGTTTTCTGGGTAAAGTTAGTTGAACCAGTTCAGTTTGAGGCTCTTTCCTCTCTCAGACACACACTATGTCTCTCTTCCCCTCTTTTCCTCCTCATTACAGAATAGGAATGGATGGAGTAGAGAAAGGAGAAACAACACAACTTCCGGACATAATCATAAAGTCGTTTACTTATGCATGACGACGCTAATAATCATAGAAAAGCAATGTACACAGTATCATTATATAACTCTTCTCTCGAAAGTGACTGGCTGGAAGAGACTTCAGTGAGACGAAGGAAACGACATGGCAAGTGCGGTAGTGGTAAAGTGTACACTGCTTTACAGTGCAAAATACGCAGAGAAAGATGTAATTTAAAATGGATATTAGTATTATTACCATTATGAAAGAGGAAGACTAGGCAAAAAGAACAAAAGGCCTTGCCATTCCCTTTTCCTCAGCGGCAATCAAAGTCATCTGAACCCTTTTCCATGATTCTCTTTCTCTTGACGGAACTGGCTCAGTCAAAAACTGCCAGCAGAGTCATTCACACTGCATACCATTTAATACTTAATGGCTACACTGGCAAAACTTTTATGTTAAGTTTAATTGAGTTCCTCTCCCTTTTTAGTATCAAGCCAATGGGTACTAGACCGATTTGGGCAAAGAGAAAATACTTGTTTGTGTGCAGTTTACGTTTTTGGCGTCGTCGTCACGTCCGTCTACCCACTTACTATTTAGTACATGCGGGCAGATTTAAATAATATTATTATGAATGCACGTGAAGTGGAAGTGATTTTGAACAAGGTGAAATGATGGGAGAATGGAATTGGTAAGGACACGCCATCACCTGTGACCCAAGAAACTTTCACCAGCTTCCCCATAATCAAGTACAAAAGTCTAAAACATTTTATTTTATGGTGCAGGATAATGGGGACAAAAACAAACGATATGTTTTAATGTGCAAACTACATATATTCAATTCAAACCGTAAAAGCGTAATTAGGGCAAACATGTGTTGGCAGTTGGTGGTGGGAAAATTATATGGAAATAAGAGGTTTTGAAGGTGCTTAGAACGTGACATAATGAAAGTTATATGGTGGCAACTACATGTCGTTCAAATTGTTGATGCCTGTGGTCTTCCATTCCAAAGTGGAATATTGAATAATATTTTGTTGGATGATTGTGGAACAATTTTGCAAGATGAACTGAAAAAGCAGAGAGAAACTACATTATTCTCTATTTATTAGTGCCAGTAAGGCTTGTTCCGCCTTATTGCTGTTTTATTAGTTATTTTTCATTGCTTTTTGATAGCTGCCATCAGACAGCTAAAACAACATGATCCAAAACATTCATTTGGTTCTCCAGCTTTGATCTCATTTCATTGGGATCAGGACATACACACAACTCTACTTGGTTATTACGTACTTATCTTACCAGTAAATCTATGAATAACAAAAACTTTTCAATGTTCCCCTATACAACTTACTATTTACTCTTACTCTGTTATCCTCCCTTTTGTTTTCATGGATTTCACTAATAAAATTATGTTAGTGTACTGTTTCACAAAGAGAAACTCAGGAAGAGAATTTCAAAGTTACGGTCAAATCCAAGGTAGACAAAGTTACTTTCCATGCAATGTCACTTTAAGAAGGACGGATGGTCACGTAATTCATACATATCAAAATAAATAAATATATCTTGTTGACTAAAATAAAATGATTCGTGTTTAATCTTACACACTTCTCAGCAACTTTGTGTCTCTGTGACTGGTAGAATAGCTGTTTGTGTCTATGGCATCCTCATTATTAGCAAAACAAAAAGGTCTTTGTTCAGGTCTTTTATAGTGCTACACACATTTATACGCCCGAATTTAATGTGCTGTGAGAGTGGGGAACAGCTGGATTAGCAATTAGTACAATCTATCCATCTGTCATCATTAGAACTTTATTTTGTTACTTTTGCTCCTCCCTCGCTTTCCTTTTTATTATTCCAGCAGCATAATGTACCAGAGTGTCGTTATATACATTATGATTCTGTTGGCTACTTTTCGTCATCTTTTTCCCTGTCTTACAAAAGAGAAATAATGCAAACGTGTACCGGTAAGGATCCTGGTGTAGGTAATAACATGAACGGGAAAGTGAAAGCAACAGAGACTAAAATGTTGGATTCACAGTTAGTGAAAAGGGACCAACTTCCTGGGGCTTAATTGGTTTGCTAGGTATGACAGCGAGTGCCAAGGAGCAACCAAGACGTAAGAGAGAGAAAGAGAGAGAGATTTAAGAAAGACAAAGTGGCAAAATCCACACATAAGCACAGAGGACAAGGGAACATGAAATGTAATACTTATTAGGTTCATGCACACCGGAAAAGAACAAAAGATTCCCCTGGTGATACATATAAGTATGGCATGCTTCACATAATCATTATCATCACTCCTCCTCACACCAATCCACATCATCTTCATCATCATCTTTAATACACAACAGACTGAAAACACTCATCCACTCACTGCCACACCATCATCAGAATAAAGATTAAAGTAAAATTTCAGCTATTTACCCAAGAATATGCAAACGATAAGAATAATGCTAACAATGCCAGCTCATTATATTGTTGTGTTACAGAATGAAATATTTTTTTATTATCGTCATCATCATCTTGTGTACTATAAACATGAGTTCCCATTACAACTAGAAGCTTGGTTGCTCGTACCTTTTACCAAAATGATGAACATGATGGTTGATGCTGCTGCTGTGTGCTCCCTCCGTTTTTGTGCACAAGCCGTGTGAAAAAGCACCACATCATAAGAAACATGGGTCAGAGCAGTTTTACAGTAAAACTTAGTCCATTCATTTCACTTTCCTTCTTTCACCAACAATAATATTTCATTTTTCGCCCAGGACAAAGTTTCATGCTCAAGACGCGTTTAACCTTTGCTTTTATTTACGCTACCGTAACTACCACCATCATTTACGGCTGGCTTATGACTGTGTGACCCAAGATGCATGTTATAACGAAAGAAAGCATAATATGCCCATGTTATTGTCTTTACCGTGTAATCCTAAAATATGTGCGCTCTTCCGCCTATTTATTAATTCATCTCCACACAAATTGTATGCTTGTTATGGTCATGAGATGATGATGATGTAAGGATGTCGGTGTTGGCACAAGGCACAAATTAGTTATTATTATTATTATTGCTCTTACGAAAAAAACTTGTTGCGATGATGATTATGATGGTGGTAGTGGAGGGAAAGCAGTGGACCAGATGATGTGTTCCCTTCACTTCAAAGTCCTACTTTTTCTCTACAACTACAACACATGCTTATCAAGATGCCTTAAGGATAGGATGACCTCATACGAAAGCGACCCATACGAATGCATATAAATTGTTGTAGTTGTAAACATCTAAGCGATGGGAACTCATGGTCTGCTCTCATCATCGTTAATCATACTTTGCTTGAAGTTTTTTTCTTATTCTTTCTCTCTTGACGGGATGATATACCGCAAATATGGCATGATATATCATCATCATCACCATCAGTACAACGTACCAGTCATTATAAATAATAAAAAGTGAGAGCGAAGAAGTACACACTTTTCTTCTTGTTACAAGTTACAACTGATGTGGTTTGTTGGATTTGATGACTCTCGCTCACACTTTTGCTCATTTTTTACCCTGTGTGATCATGATGATTATAATGTTCATTGTGGCGTGTGCTCTGATGTTGCTGCTTGGTATTTTTACACTACAAGATTTTGTGTACTAACTTGCTCAAAACTCTAGACGAGAGGAGATGCCCGAATACTTGTATTTTTTTCGGGGCAATGTAATGTGTGCATGCCTTTAATGGCATGCATGATGCATGCTTACAATGTGACAAGTCTTAAACAGTGTGTCATGTTATTGCTCTCTCGGTTAACTCATGCACATAATTTATAATGTAATGTCAGCGTCTCTCTCTCTCTCGCTTAAGCATCAACACCATCCACCATCACTGCCGCCATTGCAAAAAGGAGAAGGAAATGAGAGGCTTGGCAGGCAGGGCCAGAGAGTCAGGAAAAGCATTTTGCGTTTATCGTAAGGCATCATCATCATTCTAGTTGTCGTTTATCATATGCACGCATGCATGCTCACCAATGATACTTTCCATTATTGCATGAATATGAATATCTTCCAACGCTGCCACCTCGCTCTCTCTCTCTCTCTTTCTCTAAAATGTTAGGATAAATATAATAAAAAGTGGGTTGAGTAAATTTCTTCTTGCATAAACCTCTCTCTCTCTCTCCCTTATTCCTGATCCCCTACTTGTTTTTTCGCTCATTTCGTTCATTTTCCTCCGTCTTTTGGAGGGGTATCATCGCCATCATCATCTTCATCGTCACCCACAACTACTGCTGCCACCACTACACAAAGAAGAGGAGAAGGAAAAGTGTCAGCAGCTGTTGCCTTTCTGACTCTTCTTTCCTTCCGTTCACTGTTTTTTCTGGGATCATGTAAGCAGCTTTCAAAAAAGTGGATGATATTGTGGTGGTGGTTAGTGGTGATGTGATGACGGTCGTTGAGTATGCTTCGCTACATCATCCGACAACAACTAGGCATTACGTTAGAGATGATGACTTGGAGTTAATGATGTTCCTGTAACATAATGCACTCCGTGCGCATGAGCTGTGCGTGCAAGTCATTTTTATGATAGGGGTATTATTTATTTAAATTGTTTTTTTCCATGGGTGAAAAAAAATCCTAAATTTGCTTGGAGCCCGGGGAGAGGATAGTTTAGAATCTGAAACCCGCACGGGAATAGGGGCATTTTCATTATCATCAATGAAAATGAAATGAAAGTGTAGCGGGGAGAAACAGGGGAATGAATGAATGAAATGGATGTGTAAACTCACAGTTGTCAGTTGGTGAATGAAACAGAACGAGAATGTTTTTGTAGGTGGCTTGGTTTCCGTGATGATGGGATATGTTGGAAGTCAAGCATAGTGGAGGAAGGTGTTTGCAAAACAAATTTATTCACTTATGAAGTGTTTACAGAAACCATTTATCAAACTCCCCACGAGCAGGAATATTTTTGAAGCAGAAGGTGTGCAAGAAATGTTAATAATAATGCAATGGTTGGGGGCAATGAATATAATATAGCTGTTATCTGAGTCAACCACACCGGAAAACCGGAATAATAAATGGGCGTGTTTATGAAATGCCTATATTTATTCTAGGAAGTGGGCTGGGCAAAAATTGAGGTGTATAATAAGAGCATAATACACTGGGTAAATAAATATAGCATCTTTGTTGTTTTCCCAGTTGCCGACTACATTTAATAGGTCAGGTGAAAATAAAATTGGCCTTATGCATAATTAAGCATCATTGTTAAGGTGTGGTGAAAAAGGACTTTTCCTCCTTTACGGCATGTCAACAGACTGGCGAGTATATGTAGTTCTCTGCCTAATAATCACAATGAGGCAGCCCATACCACAGCATCCAAACAGATGGGTACCAATTTGTTTCCGCTTCCTTTCATTTCTCTTTTGTTTGCGTTTGGGGAAGAGTGCTAGTTTCTCTTCATTTTTCATTCTGTCACGTTTTCACTTGTTGAGAAACTGAGAAACCCATTTCATTTCTCAGCTCATTAACAAAACATAGCCTGTTTTGCAGGCTATAATTAATGACTGGTGAACTTGACATGTCTCTACTAACTTGAAACGTTTAACAAAACTGAGTGTGTTTCTGTCTGTAAATGGTTCAAGAAATGTACGTTTACTATTAAAGCGATCTGCGATTGTTAAGCATAGACTGCCAAATTACTACTTACTTTTAACAATATTCAATACGGTGTTAAACAGGGATGGATAATGTCTACATATATAGGCCTTGCTATAAACTATTGTATTTATTTATTTTCCCGAACTTTATTGCAGGCTGTATGAAAAAGTATATGCCATAGATTTGCAGTGATCGCTAAATACTAATGCAAGTGGCTTTCTAATATTTAATAAAATTTAGTATCTACAATTCTTATAGCAGACCGACCCATCGTCAGAGGTTTAATTTAAGACCATCCGATAGGCTTTTTTGGCATTTTTTCTTGTCACAAACGTTAATATTTGTGAATATCAACATTTGCATTTAGTGCGTCATTTCTATTCGTTTTCAATGCATTTGCTGATTGATTTCATGAAAATGTGCTCTGATTGACGATGAAATATTACCAACCTTCAAAACTATCCTGACTATTAGATTACTAATATCATATTATTCTAAAGTAGATAGAGAAGATGAATGGTACGACTGTGAAATGATATTGAGTACGATAACCCGTAAGCAGCTTATATTTGCATTCAAACTGGTTACTTACAATGTTAATGGCAGCAGTGTAGGTAGATAGGAGATATGCATATACAACAAGCTTTTTCTCCAATGTATCAAACCATAGGCTTACTTCAGCATCATTTCCTCTTCAATTTGCTGTCACAAACTATCTCGACTTAACTTTTCTTTACGAAAAAATGAGCACCACGGTAACAACTTTGCCTAAACTTGGTGGCGATAAACTCATGCGTCAATAAGTTACTATTATTCCATCAACATCGCTGCTGCTAGAAGTAGCAGCATAATGTTCATAAAATTTGCAAAAAAAGTCTAGTCAAGCCATCAAAATGGAATTCCCTAAAAGTAATAGCTTCATGATACTGACTAGTCTAAACAGATAGATGAGATAATGATGTTTTTGGATGAATGTCAACTATTTAATATAATTACGACAGGCTATTCTTTCTTGACGAGAATTTATAAGAACAGCTAACTACGTCTACTTAAGAAAACTTTTGTTTTTTATCGAATTTTAAACTTCAAAATCTACATCCCTCCGTTCAAAATTTTGAAATTAAATATTTATAAATCCATTTGATAGTGTAAAAGTTAGGTTTGATAATTATGTTTTATCACAAAATTTAATCAATTATTTCATCATCATAAACAATAAATTAGCTGCGTAATCCACCATTCTCGGAAGCGATCCCCAGTTTCTTTTTATCTCTCTTGTTTCTTTCCCCACAAAAGCGAAAAGGTGTGGTGTTCTGCTTTCTGATCCACACGAGAAAACCAAGCAGGCATTCTAGACAAACGGATCATTCGAATCACTGGAAAAGCAAGAGAGCTTCACCACATCACATTAGTCATAAGAGCACAGCATGCTACTTGCTCTCTCCCTTTCTCTTCCTACTTTTTTTTGCTACACCACCTCCCTCATTGCCAGCAATTCCAGGTAGGCGAAAAAACAATATTGCATACGACATAAGTTGTGGAAACCGCCTGTTGTGCACTTAGCATTGTACCACCAGACCAGAACAAAGTGAAAGTCATTTAACTAAGTAAACCAAGCGTGGAACGTTTCCTTTCCATTCTCTGCCCTCTATTACATATTTCAAAGGGTTTGTGAGCGGCAGGAGAAAACGAGGCACAAAGTGGCAGTGAGAGGAATAAGAAATGCAATGGTCATGACCACACCAACTACAAGAGTGGTCATCAGGACGACGCCTGCAGTCTTGAGTCTGCCCACACTCACATGTATGTAACCTGATTGTAGTCGTCATGGTCATCAAAACCAAATCAAAAGGTTGGTTACATCTTTGGACATCAATGTCATCTTGCTCACATTATAAGGATGCTTCAACCTATTATTTTCTTGAGCGACAACTCCTACTTTTAAAGAGAAATTGGTTCTGGTTTCTGGAAGGTTCCAAAAGCTTTCTTTTATTGTCGGTTCCTTTTTTTGCTTGTCGAGTTTTCTCGTCCACTTTCAACTTGTTCAGTCAAGATTGCTTCCTTTGGCGTTTTTTCTACACGATGCAGTGACGATGATGATGATGCCTGGAAGCAATAAATATTTGTCAGCATTTATTTCTTTCTCCCTCTTTTCGTATTCCATTATCTTCAGAAGTCATAGACAACAGAAGGCAGCATACAATGGGATTGATACAAAATACAGAATATGTTTGCCAAACACATAAATATACTCACTTTTTTCTATAATAATGTTGCATTCAAAACAGATGTCAGAAAGGAGCGACACCAAAGCTTTTTTAAATGAATATTTGCTTTTTATTAACACGCGATAATGAAATTTTTAAAGTTTTATCTTAAAGTGCATAATTGATTATTTAAAAACTACACATATATTAAAATGAGCACATAGCCAATAGTATTTATTTAACTTTAGGTCTGGACGTATAACTTTAAAATAGGTATAAGTATACTGGTTAATGGATTGAAAACTGATATTGGATTCTACAGCAGACTTTGTACAAATTTACTTTGATGAAAGAAAGCACACAAATAAATAACCCATTTATCAACTTGTATGTTCTAAAGCAATCCTCAGTAAATACCTCAGACCCTTCTGGGAGAACGTAGTCTTAACTTAATATTCCTAAATTGATCCATGGCGCTTGGTATTCCGATTGAAATGGTATTTAAAGACGGACAGAAGTGAGCGCAAAACCAAAACTGACCTATATGCTTTCATCCATTAATAACAAATGCTGCAAACATGGAGCTGGCTACACAGCAGGAGATACTTTGTGTGTATGTGTGCACTGCTGCCTCACAACTTCAACTTAACTTCCTACTTACTTGTCTGTTTTCTTCCCCGCTTTTGCTCAACTGAGAAACCAAAAGTAATGCAATTTTTCCTGTTTTGCTCGTCCTTCTGTAACGCATGGTATACTACTGAAAACGATATCTCCTGACAATGAGTCTGCTATTTTTTGTGCAAAGAAACTATTTCCCATGGAGAAGAATACGCAAGTTTAGTGGTAAAGCAGTCGTCAATATGAACAGCATGAGCTCACGCTCCATTTGTTCTCTGCCTTTTGCCATCAGCATCATGAGCATGATGTGATGAGGCAGAGAGCCATGGTAATGGTAAATTGCGTTGAATTTTCAACTGCTCACTATGGGCTGACGAAGATGGAGAAAGATGGCAATGACGAAGACAATAGTTTTCTATCCTCTGTTGGTTGTAGTGTGTGTGTTGTGTGTGCCGAGGGATTAGGAGCGAGAAATACAAACTCTTTGCTTTCACTAATACTCCAGCAGCAGCAACCCACTAACAATTTTCTGCCTTCGTATTTTTTTTACTTTTTCCTACTGACAATCTTCTTGTTGCTAGAGATGCTTTATATCTGTTTGTGTTTTTCTAGCACCCAGGCCACAACACACAGCGGAGATGTGCTTTGAACAAATGGTACCCATCTCATTTTCTTGTTTTTTTTCTTTCTCGTCTAATGAGTCCACATTTTTTGTGTCTGGAGTAGACCGAAACACAAGTTAGGTTGCTACTCCCACCTTCCTTAAAATCCCATCACGGATGAATTAAAGGGTCGTGCCTGTTGTTGGCTCCTATTGAGAAACGTACCTAAACGTTTAGCCGTGCAGAAGGCCTTTCTTTCTTTATCTACTCTAGCTGTGCTACTTTCACTTAACTTGGTTGGACAGGAAGGTGAAGGGGAAAGGGAAAAGAAAGAAAGGGTTAAGAAAGGAAAGATGAGTGCGACATGAGTAGAATCTCTAAGAAATCGGCAGCTTCGTCTTTTTGACTTATAACTTGTTCCTCAGATCATCACAGTTTTCCTCCCTACAGATCAACTTTCTCCCATTACTACTATTACTAGAATTGCTGTTATTAGCATTACGTAATCTTTTATTTTATGGACCTGATGAAAATTGGCACCTTTGGCTAATTTTTGCTGACTGTACTTGTTATATAAAAAGATACGGTATTTACCAATAACATTGGGTGATTTCGATGAAAAGCTATTTTCTTAGATAAATAGTCAATGCGACTCTACAGTTTCCAGACAGTTACTAATTGATTCAGGGTTCTTTTGTAAAACAAAAGCAAGTTTTGATTCTGTATCAAAATCAGTTATCTGTAAGGATTTTCATCTATTTGCAGTTAATTGTCGTACTGTACTTCCCCCAAGAAGTCGGCAGCCTAATATACGATTACTTTTTGCTAAAGTATATTATATATACTACTTACAACTTGTTTATTAAATTGTATTGCAATCTGTCAACAGGTATCCCAGCCCAGTTATTTTCCGCTTACATAAACAACAAAAATCAATACAAAAATAGCTGCAGTTGCTGCATGACACTTTATGCAGAGCACTATTTAATGCATGAGTAGATTGGTAAAATTGGTTGAGTTTATTGGAGTCTGAGTCTAAGTGACTGAATCTAAGGGACAAGTTTCTTTGCACTTTAGGTCATTTTATTATTTTCAATTTCTTAAGAATACATAAGAATTATGAGTAGGTCCGTAGAATACATGCATACCACAACATCTTCCTAAATATGCATAATTATATTCTTACCATTAGTTGTCATTTCACACCACTCCATTATACTCAAAATGCCTTTTCAGTTCCTTTGCATTAATTCCTTTGTTCACAGAACATTTTATGCAAAACGGGCACTAGCAGAGAAACAAGTGGTATCATTATTACTAGTGAATGCGTGGGAACGTAGTGACGATGGTGCTGATAAAACATGAAAAAATCTACTTCATTGTTGCAGCTCCCTTCCCTACCACAAGTTTTGTTTGCCTAGTTGAAAAAGTAGAGCTGGGGGCTATTTGTGTTGATGTTTGTTGCAAACACGACGTAATAGAACGATCGTCCCATCATTATCATCCAGTGTCCAAACCCAAAAGCACAACTACAATCCTTAGTCACTACAATTCTCATTGACATAATCGCCAAACATGGACTTTGTAACATGCGTTTTACATGGTATTTAACTATAAGCTTTCTCCTAAGCGAAAGCATGCTTCCTTGCAGTAGTAGTCATAATAGTAACAGCGCATACAATGACTCCGTTCTCCCGATTATTATCTCGACGATGATGATATGGTAGTCGTCTTTGTGGGGGGTGCTTTCACATGATTATCATCATCAGACAGACTAATACAGTATTTTACGGGGTTCAATGAAACTCAATGGGCTCGTCAAGCCCCAATGTATATAGGGATGTATCTACAGATAAGAAGTAGAAATATTTAGCCGACATACTCACAAGACTGCTGAACCGTATACTTTTGATATTATAGTAGACTGGCTAGAAGGAAAAAGTGGAAAGTCACACGAAGAGGGAGTTGGAAAGGGAGAAAAAATACACTTCAATGTATAATGATGATGCAATGTGATAAGTAGAGTAGTAATAATGGTGGCAGTGGTGGAAGTAGCGTGTCGGTTTTATGTGACCATGGCTTGGTTGAGTGAGTGAATGACTGACTGAGATACAATGTGGGTTTGAGCTTTATTGCGTATTATACAGAAGCCTTTCTTGTTCCTCTTGTAAGATAGCAGTGGTAAAATGAGGACGACACTGCTAGCAGGTTGAGTTACTATGTTGTTTTTGTTTTTGTTTAAGGCAAAATAGAAGATTGAGAAAGAAAGGAGAGAAGCTGTTGCTACTACAACAGCCATAGCTAGTGGGAAAAGGAAACGGAGATTCGGGAGAAGGCATTCTACTCTGAATTGTTGCACTGGTAGTGTGTGTGCAAAATATGAATGCACATTTTCAGCGAACTATGTAGTTGTTAAAATGTATATAATATCTGAATCCATAAAGAATGTAGTAAATAGTTAGATAGAGAAGAAGAGTGAGTGAGAGAAAGCATGGTAATATCGTAAATGTGAAAGAAGCTGAGAATGAGGATGATGATGAGAAAGATGATGATGAGGTTGGATGCACACATGAAACTACTTTTTCCGCCACACAAAACAACAACACTACCAACACCCAACGGCGGCAGCAGAATCTCCTGATGTGAATACTGTTCGCCGTAGTGTTGACGGTAAATAGCATCAGAAGACGGGAATAAAGTGAAAGCAGTTTTCTCCCGTAAATTGGCTATTTCCCGTTTGTACATTAGCTCTTTTAGTGGTTTTACTCTGAAGCTCATCCTACGGTTCCCCATTTCTTCCTTCATGAATATATCTCATCATATATACCTCAATGGCTAGCTATTTGCTTTGTCTCTCTCGCTTGGATAACAAGTGAACGGGTATATGTATTCAGTCCGTCCATTTTTCTTCCCTTTATGACGCTCCTGTAGTTAAGCTGTGGCAACGGAAAAAGTTACGTAAAAATGTACAGCAAAAGTTATTCTTACTGACTTTCTTCTCATTTCTCCACTCTCTTGTTAAATGTGTGAAGAAAAGAGGAACTAATTGAGCATTAGGATAGACAGTCAGACAGAGTTACAACTTTCGACATGATTCATTCTCACTCACTCTTTCATTTTTTTCCAGCTGGAAGATAGGTGAGCAAGCGTTGTTGTATAGCAATAACTCCATTCATTTCCCCGTCTCTTTCTTCTTCATACATTTTGATGATCTATCTAAAATGATGACCACGATAATGATAATAATGGTAATGTTATGTTTCCGTGTTGCCTTTTTTCTGAGTAGATGCTTTTGAATTATGTATAGTGAATTTTTTGCATGGTTTATCATCATCACCATGATCATCAGTTTAATGTGCCTAGGATACTCTCTTCCTTGTACAAGGATTGACACTTTGCGTCACAAATGAGCATTTTATCCTGTTGTTGCTGTTTTTGTTGTTGTATTTATATTTACAGAGAAATAGGCATGGAGTATTACATTTCTTCCACGCCTCAAAAATCCTCTTTCTTCAGGAAAGGCAGCAAATCTTCGTGTTTTTGTATTGCTCCCTCGCGTTTCTTCTTCCTTTCTCTGCGAAGCGTATAGCATGCTTTATGAAACGTTAAAAACGCAATTTCATACCATTTTCACGCATTATTTCGACTTTGTAAGGAGAACAAAAAGAAATAAGCATATGAGTAGAAATGAGGCCGACGACGACATGCCATGCACGGCTCCCGGACAGAACAAAAAATCCTATACATAAAAGCGTACGCAAAAATGTTCCCGTTTCCGGTTGCTCTTACGACTGCTTCTTTCCCGCATAACCTCTCTATCTCTCTCAAGAGACGAGTGACATGAAAAGAGGAAATGAAAGGAAGCATTTCATCGCATTCCCTGTTTTATTTACATACTTATACTCCTGTCTCCACGTATATCCTGTACCAATAGAGTTGCTAGCAGCTGCACCGCTGTAATCATCTTTTCTTTATCGTCTGTGGAATTGAATTCTCTTTTTCTGTACACATTTTTCCTTTCACAGTTTTAATATCACAACCTTACTTTAAATTGTGCGTTTATTGAAAAGTATTAAAAGAGGTATGCATTTAATTATGAGAAAATAATAAGTGAAAACGAGTATAAAATGCTCATAGATTTACATGAGATTGCCTTATCCACATTGTTATGCATTACTTTATGTAATTTGACGATCACCCTGGAAAAAAATTATTTCCTCTGCTTTGCCATATGCACCAAAATTTAGAGTCGTGTGTTTTATTAGGCATGTCAGCGAAAAGAGAAAAAAAATCAGCATCAGCAGTTTTTTTTTTGTTTCTTCTCAGTATATAGTGCATGTAGGTACACAACCCTGTATTATTACTTTGAATAGAAATGCAGTATTAAGGTAAATAGAAGAACCATATAACTTTTCCCTTCGTTTACATCCACTAAATCTCACGTTTTATGCACATTTCATGAGGCATTTAATTTTGTTGTCGCCCTAGATTCCCCCGCCTCCCCTGCCATTCTGCGCTTTTCCCTCAAGAGGAGAAGTAGGAGGAAGAGTAAGAAATGCATTCCGTTTTACTTTTTCTACCAATCTGAATGTATAAAGATTCTAAGACAGATATCGTGGTACAAGCAGGAAAGTGTGCATCTCTCCCTTAATAATATGCATTACTTCTAGTGCAGGAACTAGTACTTTGCTTGTCCAAGGATAATATAAAGTAATACGGAAAGAGGGATAGTGAGGGAAAGACAGAAATGGAAAAGTTTTTTGAACAACAACAAAACCAGAAATCGACAACGGGAGAAGAAGAGGAAAGGATTGCGATAGGACAAGAAAGAAAAGACTGGCGACGATAACAAAACAAGACTATTTTAAGATATTGCTGTTGCAGAAGAAGAAGAGGAGGAAGATTCTTCCTTTACTCTTCTTCTCTTTTCTCATCTTTCTTTCTGCTATATCCAAGAAAGTTGAAAAAGACGATATATGTATAAATAGTTGGCTTTAAGAGTCAGTGGTTAGTGGCAATATCACACGCGGAATGGTGGTAACCAAGAAAAAAAAGGATGTATGTGTCGTCTAATATATTTTATATCCAATATAGACACAGAGGAAGGAACATTTTGTAAGCTAAGAGAAAAGTCAAGAAAAAATTTCAACTAGGACACGGACACATTCATGAAAAAAATAGAAAACGCTCCTTCGTTTTTCGTAACAAGTTAAGCTTACTTACTTACAAGAGTCACCGTCATCAACAATGGCAGTGTTGGTGGTAGTAGTAAGAGAAGCAGCACTAGTTGTAATAGTACCATTTTTGTTATCGCTGTCCTCGTCTTCTTTTGAGAAGAGATATGTATTACGAACGACGTGAAAATACTGAGACATAGTAAAGGAGGGAGACAGAGAGAGAGAAAGTAGAATCAGTATAACTGTAGGTACACATCCGATACCACTGCACTAACCACCATGTATACAGCGGCACACAAACACACACTCTCTCTCATTTTGAACGTGAGAGAAGAGAAAAGGCATGAGAGGAGAGAGAGAGGGGGAGGGAGAGTGAAAGTACTTGACTCAGCATTTATGCACTTACTTACTTTTAGTCGGGTTGTTTGCTGCCGTTACTACCACGACTACCACTACATATACATGATTATACCAGTGAAAGGAAAAAAGAAAAGAAAAACTTTTTTGGTCGTTGTGTATGCTTACTTGCTTACTTAAGTCGTATGAGTAGTATATGTATACGACACAATAAAAAGTGTTTGTGTGTGAAAAAAGAAAGGGGAAAAAGTGGAGTAAAGTTTTTTTGTGTGTGGTAAAAAGGAAGTCACTCACGTTTGTATAAGTTCGTTTGTAGATGCATACATATGGTTAGTACGTAAATATAAGAATTCACGTAGGACAAGCATCATCTCGACAACGTGATCATGATCATGACGATGATGATGGGAAATGGTATCAATGTATAAATGTTGCAAGCATAAAAAAGTAAGTAACATTCCAACAAACGACGACATTCAGAGAAAGAGAGACTCGACCAAGCCGAAACTTCTTTTTCCCCTATTATTCAAGTGGCAGCTTGGCTAGTAGAACATGGAAAAGTAGCAATAAAGCCTATTTTGCATTTGATGTGTATACGTACATGCATACGTGCTACTTATCTACTAAATAATATTCCATTATATTATGTCTTCGTCGTCGTCGACGTCGTAGTTGTTGTTGTTGTCCTTTGTTATAGTAATAATAGTAATGGTAGCAGTACTCCTGCCGCGTGTCTGCCTCTGAGTGTAAGAGTTTAGTTGAGTAGTTAGTTTTACTGCTAAATGCATCTCCTTTCTGGAAAAAACTCATCGCTTTAACTTTTTCTTTTGCTACCAATATGATCACACACAAAGGACAGGATTCAATATTGCTGTGAAGAGCTGTCTGTCGCGTAGCAAAGATGCAAATGTTTTGGAAAGGATGGAAAATTATTGAAATACGACAGTAACGGCAAAAGATGATGATGGAGGATGATTTTGAGGAGTAAAAAGTTAGGTAGTGGTTTTTACTGTTGGGCAGACAAGGGGGAAGAGATAATGTAACCATATGAATTGGAAGTTACTAAGTTAGTGTCATGAGCATAAAAAAGCTTCTTAACGTTTTTCACGAAGAAAAAAAAGAAAGTAAACACACGTCCTATTTGCTCTCCTTGCTCTAATTTTTCCTCCCACTAAACTAAACTCTTCTTTTTATAACATTTAGCGTTGTTCCGCAAGTATCCTATCGTTCTCATGGTGGCATATTATTCGACAATGACACTGGCTTGCATGGTTTGGTACTTTTGGTGAGAGAGAAAGAGAGGAAGGAAAAATCAAAGGGATTTCGGCTGGAAAAAAGAGGGAAAAGATGCAGAGCTGGTCCATTTCACGCTGACTTGTGAGATGGTACACAATTCTGATCTTGACGATGAAGTTGTAACCAAAGTATGTAGAGGCTTTTCCAGGAAGAAGCAGAGAAAGTATGCACTCAGTCGCATACAACCATACAATTATTATAGACGGCTTATATACACGTTGCCTTACAAGGTTCCCTCATAAATCCCGACCTTCAACAACACACAGTTCTTTCCGTCTCTCTTTTTCCTCTATAAAAGCTAAAAGTACCAGGCTCATAGTAAAAAAAATATGGTATGTGGTTTGATCTGGCCTGATGTGGTGTACTTGCATTATAGCAAACACAGGCATAGGGCTCAACTCACTTCACTGAAGAAAAACGGAACAAAAGAAACCGAAAAACTAGTACTGCTTTTGCTACTGCAGCACAGCAGTGATTTTTTTTGTGTCAAATAATGCCTTCTTTCTCTCAGAGTTAGTGTGTACATTACACTCAATATATAATGTGGAATAGACTTACTACTTTTGTACTGCATGCAAGAATTTCTTGCAGTTTTTTTTTCTTCTCCGCTGCTCACATTCCGTTGTCATTGTCGTTTGTAGTTGTGGTTAGGATACATAGAAAAAAGAGAAAGAAAAAAGAATTTCATTGAGTCACCAACTTCCTCCTTTTCCCTTTTGCCTGCATTTAATTGCCTTCATATGATTACTATACTGAACTGAGTGAATAGAATTGAATACATTCATGTACATCTGATGATGTGTGCTTTTACTACGCTTATATACGGTCAGTGAGGACAAACTCCAAGGAAGACCCGACGCTGCTGACGATGATGGTGGTGGTGGTAAAAAGATGAAGTTGTCTTCCACTTCTTTTCCTACTCCAAGATAAGTACTACCATCACCATTGCCACTACTACTGCATTTTTTCTTTGAGTGTCTCCCGTTCTGTATGCCATTTTCTCTTCGTTTTTTGTCTCGTCCACCACCACTGCCACCACCACAAGACCAACCACCACAAAAGACTCACAAGTAATACTCATAATAGCAACAGTAGTAATGCGTTTATTTCCATCTTCTTGTCCTTTCTCTCCGATTTTATGCTCCCAGTGTATATACATAAACATGTATATTGCATACTCCACGAAACTGCCATGCAATATATAGGCAATGCAAAAAGCGAACGTAATACTTTTCCCGTCACCAACACACATACCCTTGTCTATTTATATGAATAGTTACATCACAGTTTACAAGTTTCCTTACAATATTTCTGGATACTAAATATATACTCCTTTCGAGTCGGTTCCATTCTATTGACTTGGATACCCCCAGTCGTTTTTATCCTCATTGTCGGAATAGCGTTCCAATTTGAAAACTAAACTTGCATCTTTCTCTCCACTACGTTGACTTTTTCCCCACTCGTTTTCCATTGTTCAAGTGTAAAAAAATATAATATAAATTTCAAGGAACGTCGTTCTTTTTATTTTCTGAGGCCTCATTCTCATTGAAGTCGCCATTTTCCTGCCTCTCCTTCCAAGTCGTGTGTGAAGTGATGATCATGTCGATTGGAGCACCACCGCTCTTATATGGCTGCCGCTACCATTGCTATATGGCATTATAATAATAGCATGTCTGTGTATTAGTGTGGAGAATCCCCGCTTTTATTTGGGTTGTGAAAGAATTATGAGAATTTTAACCCAGAGCCCAAAGAGCATTTTATTAGGGGTTGTTAGTACTTCACTTCTCCTCACAAAAATACTACTACTATTTATTCTTCCACTGACTTATTCTGTAGACGTACTCTATATATGTTACTACATAACCGTCCACTCACTCCACGAACATGGCCATCGTCGTACATGAAGAAACCATCAAACCAGAAAAAAAACTAAAGAAATGTGAGAAAAACGAAAACATAGGGAGAGCCGCAACTTTTATGCTTCAACTATTACTGCTGCTTCTACCAACTGCACTACCACAACCATCAAGATCACTACTACAAAAAATACTACATACTTGCCGATTTTTATTGTATTTTTTACTTTTTTATGATTAGATTTTGTTCTTGCTCTTCTCCTGTCTATCGTAACGGTTTTGTTGAATATATGCGTACAGCATGCATCTTTGAGTATAGCCCGAGCTATGTATAAATATTATGAGAATGGTATGGTAGACAGTGTGGAAGTCAAACTCGACTCAACTGATACCCATACCCATCGTTTTTGTTCCATCTTTCTCCTTTTAACGGATTGCTCATGCAACACACACACGGCATTTTACTGAAAGCTTTTTACATTCGATTACTGCCTTGACGCACTTGTCTCGTCTGTCTTGTTTTTCCATTTGCTTATCTGCCACATCAGGGACTAACAAGGAGTTGTATACAAGAGATCATTCTAAATGTCACCGTATCTTGTAGCTATTTATGTATTTCAATGAATTGCCGTATCCGGGTAGCATCCTGGTTACCTTGGTGCTCAAGATACCGTATTGACCGACTATGATAATTGGGGTAGAAGTCCAGCTTAAGCAAAACATGTTTTTCATGATTTCTGGAGCCAAGCACTCTTCTCCCAATTGATTTTGTCAATGAGCCAATGTCCGTGCCTTGCCAGCGTTGATTATTTCATGACAAAAAAGGCAGGGCAAAATCGTTAACATGTCTGAGAGTGCAAACCAATTTTGTTTCGTAACAAGAAGGTCGAACGATGATAGCTTCATCACCATTATCATAGCCATCAACGACAGCATCAACATAATTACATTTTTGAGTGGAATTAGGGTAGCTCAGCGACCAAAATGGGGTAGATGGTGAGCAGTTCATACCAAACATGAACCAAATCCAACACATTTTTTTTAGCAAAAAGCACTTAACGATAAATAGATTCATTGTCAAGATGTGGTCCACATGAAATAAGAGAGCAGGAAATGTATTCTCAAGATGAGAGTGTGGAGGAGGCTGGAGAAAGTAGTAGCAACTGTTTACTGGAAAAAAGAGATGTCATCGTAGCTAATTACTCTTATGGTACTCTTACTCTCCTTTTGGTTCCGGGGCGAAAGAACAACGACATTATTATCATCTGCAGATTACTTCGTATCACCAAATGTAAAAACCCACTTCTTCTTATATGTGGCCTTGCATTTTGTTCTCTTATTTCCTCCATGCCCTGAATCCACAGTCACTCGTGGAGTAAATAAATAACATTATCGTTCAAGCCAAGAGAAGGAGGAAATGGAAAAGAGGATGAAAGGTGTACAAGGTTACAGAGAACAGAACATTTTTTCCTGACTCGTTCATCTTTCCATGATCACTAGCCCAGGCCACGGAGCACAGCTCACTTTCACTTACTTTCCGCTTTTTCTATCATATTTTCTCCTGCTCATCGTCCTCTTGTTGTTTTGTAAAGAAGGAAAAGTCAAGAAACTTGGTGAAATATGAGTACAGGTCGTTGCGTAGCCGGTATGGCCGCATAAGTTAGTGGAAGAGATGCACGTTCATTCTCTCATACAGCTGTCTTTTTTATGAGAAAATAATAGAGCAGGAAAGCTTTTAGCCTTTTGGGATTACTTAAAAAGTCACTTGACGACATGGAGCATCATTCTCTGGCTGAGTAAATGGCAAGCAAGAAATCCGAAGCATGGAAGGAGAAAGAGAGATAAAGAAAGGGAAACAATGCTTGGTCCATTACATAATGCACCGTTTTATATGTATATTAAAATGGCTGTACACGAGAGCGGAACAAGAGGCTATTCATATTTGCGCTCCCATTCACAATCTACCTGTGTGGAAGGAGTGCAGGTAAATAAAAAGCGTGGGATAGTCAGCAACCAAAAAACGACATAGCCATCGCATCGTCATGGCCATCAGAATGATGATAATCTTCGTCATCAAGACGGCAGGGAAAGAAGAAAAAAATACACGTGCAACTTTTACCTCGGTTTCTTATACTTGAGTCAGAAAACCACTTAGAAGTGTGCTCTTGATGGGTACCAAGTAGAAAATGATGATTATTATGACCGTGACTACGCGGTGGTAGAACTAAAAATGAGAAAATGTACGCTTTCGTTAACGATATTTCGAAGATGAGGAAAGTGCGGTGGTGGGATATGGACGAAAGCAACAGTTCTTTTTCGGGTAGTAAAAATCGAGTTGAAGTCCTCAGGAGGTTTACGCAAATAAAGGATAAATAATGGCTAATGACTAATATTATATAACATTACATACAGCAGTTGTGGTGAGGTTTGAATATCAGATTGATGTAATTTGGTTTCCTAATTTTCATTGTTTGCATTGCCATTGTGTGCCTAATAATCAGATGGGAAGTATGTAAAACAAGAGAAAAGTTTCTGTACTGAATTGAATTACAATTGTTAAAATTAGAATGTAAAACTGTAATAGAAAGTACGATTAAGAAATTTTTTTGTATATGGCTTGATGACGTCTTGCTGTATTCCATATATTTTGAGCACTGAAGTCGTTAATTAAGATGACTTGTGCGCCTCTAAATAATGATCATAATAATAACATCCTTAAGATTGTTAGTGTTATGATTGTGAGAAGAATGAAAACTAGCTTTATTAGCACGTCTCTACTAAAAATCAGCGCTAATTTCTGTGTGAGAAAATGAAATTAATTGTTATAATGTTATTTTAAGCGAAAGGGAGACTGGGAATGAGAGGAGAAATAGGAGGAAAGAGCGAAAGAAAGTTGTATGTTAGAAAGAGGAAATTAAATGAATAGAGTCCAATTACACGCTTTTAATTAGAAGTGTGACGTGAGCCGTCTTGAAATAACATATTTGAGAAAGTAGGCTCATGAGATGAAAATGTTGAAAATGTTCTCACAGTTTTTTTCTTCCTTTCCACCCATTCTTTTTAAAATATCAATGTGCAATCATAATCACATGCTCAATTAGCCCGAAAAGGACGAGATATGGATGAAAGGATGAAAGTGAAGTGAAGAGAAGGAAAGTGGTGATTTTATGCACCATGCTACTTTTGTATGTTCTATTTGAGAGTTGCCATAAAAAATGGAGAAGTTTTTTATACTCATGTGGAGTGGTATCAAAATGAAATTTGGTAAGAAGGCGCGATGTAAAGCGACAGGGAGGGAGTAAGAGAAATTTTTTGCTGTTAACATAATCCAAATCAAAGCGCCTTACTTACAAAGCGAATAGAATAGATGGATGGGTGGGTGGTTGGATAGATGAAATGGTTGAATGAGAAGAGGAGGACAGAAAAGCCAAAGTCGGGACACGCAAACTTTTTCTTTCCAGTTTTTTTTACTTTTCTTTGATGATAGTAAGCTCAGTGCAGGAAGGAGTACAATTTTTCTTCATGCTTTCTCCCTCTCCCTCTTCAATAACGCATCTTATTTTTTGATTCGAAAGAAGTTGACTCACAGGCAGTCAGTGAATATTTTCACTGAACAGGAAGTAGTGAAGTATGAAAGTGAAAGTATGTAGGTTGTGCGTCGGATGAGGAAAATTGTGAAATAAAGTTGTCATCTTGCGAAAAATATCTAAAGACATAGGCGCTACTATACCAAATGCATACCCCTACATAAAAAATAAATAATACCACAATATCAAGTATTCTGATATAAAGAGGACAAAATAGCTCACCACTCTTCTTCACTTCATGTATCAGTTTGGTCCTTTCTGGAGTATAATACTTTGAATATCATAGCATCACAGTGGCATTTACTTGGTTGTCCTGTTAACGTTTCTCATGCCATTTCATTTTCACATTTCATTCTGCCATCCTTTTCTTCCCTATTCAACTTTGTGCTTCGTCTAGAAATTATCCTTCCATGGCAAAGTCATTCCAAGAAGTCATGCAGGCATGTCCTCCTCCTCCGCCTCCTTTTCAACTTTGCTTTGCTTTTCAAAAATGAATGAAATGAATGCAAAGAAAGAAATTGAATTACTGTATTCATGAATTTCAATCTTCTCTCTGCCTTACCAGAGAGAGTACCATCCGCGCACCTCCCATCTCATCCCACTTATATTCTTTCACTTACAATCTTACTAACTACCGGAAGCATTTCGATACTCTTGAGATAGTTTATGTTGTCACTGTACTTGCCTGTCTGTCTGCCCGTGACAAAGTTAATTAAAGTGTCGTCCCAAAATTCCTCAGATCGACAGGACCCTGTTGACTTTTTGATCTAGCTCTTTGGTGGGTCGTTTGATGGTCGTTTGAACTAATGTTTATAATTCTTAATATTTCCACAGTTACATACCATAAATATATACTATATATTATTTTACTACTATAACTCATATCCCGTACTACCACACTCTGGTGAATTTTGATAGACGTTTCCTTCCATAATTTCTTCCGGTAGTTACCGGTTGTTCCATGTTTTATGGTTATGCATAGCGTGACCGTGGCGTACTATTTCGTGAAAGCATCAAATGCTACCACAGCAACATGTTTGACCAACACTCACATTCAAAAGGGACCAATGATAAATTCTTTGCATATATACATTTTAGTTTGGTGACACATTGGTTTTCATGTTAAAGGGAAAATATTATGCTTTCATATTTTAACGCTTAAAAGGTTTAGATGACAATATGAGCAAGTTACTCCGGTACTTTGGCAACGAATGTATATGATGCATTTGGAAAGAGGAAAGTTCAAGGGAAAAATTAAAATTAAGTTTCTTGGTTTTGATATGCGCGAGGTAGAAGAAAGTGTGTAGAGAAAGTTGGATGGGGTCGCAGGTGTGCTACAGGACGTACTTTGCTCTGTGCATGTCACTTTCATGGTGCATGTGGTTTTAGTGCTTCCACGGTGACGATTAACTTTGCTATGAAAAGGAAAGCGTAAAATACTTTAGGGACCTTGAAAGTGAAAACTTTTATCAAAGTTTTTCTGAAGCAAACACAAGTTAATTCGAAATAGTCCAGACGGGCTCCATAAATTGCGTAGGCACGCACAAATGGAAAAACCATCCATGCGTGGTGTCAAGCGCCCAAGCGTTAGTCCACCCAGGACGAAGAGTAATTTTATTTCTAGACCAAGGATTAATAATATGACGTTTTTTCTGTATTTCAGAGCCTCTTACACTCCATATTGGACAAAAGGGGCAACATGGAGTAAAACCAGACGATTGAACGAGACGCCGAAGGGGACACTTGAAAAAACTGGAAAAAGGGCAAAACAGAGCAGCATATGCCGTGAAATGTTAAAAATGATGGCGTTGAAGAAGCCGACAGTATTTAATATAGCAGTAGTAGTTGTTGTGACTTGCTCCGACTGCTATAGCCTATAGTGATATTTTTGATGACAGTAGTGATGATGTTGAAAATAATGACAATGATCATGTCGTTTCTGCCAGAGGGAATATTAAATTCAATCCAGGGCATCATCACTTCTTCCACCAGCTCTAGCACACTAGTTTTACTTGTCGCCTGTGTACTCATGAAAATTGTTTCTTTTCTGTTACAACATCACCACCAGCAACAGCACTACATCTATAAAAACCAACACGAAGAAAAAGAAGAGGAGGATCGTCATTACCAAGAATCTCGTCAACAACAGCAACAACAATGTAATAATAATAATAATAACTGGAACGATGATGATGATGATGACGATGGACAAGTTTGTGGTGAAAATAGTGAAAGTGAAATTAAAGCTGGAAGCTTCTGGTCGCGTCCTTTCCCCTTCTCTCATGATGATAGTGATGATGAAGACGACTGTGACGATCATGTTGGTGGCGATAGTGTTGATAAGCAGCTGCAGTCACAGCAATACCATAAAAAATGACACCACCGCATCATCATTAAATTACACAATAGGAAAAGAACGCCTGGGTGAACTATTTATCTTTTCGGAAGCAGTGACAAACGCGTGACAAATTGACTGTGTATGTACAGCTTCTGTAGTAGCTACTGTAGTGCCTGCTTGTACTCCTGGTTGCTGTCAAGCGGTTAAATGATAACATTGTTCACACTATGCAAGAGAAAATGTATCATTAGTAGTGACTCTCTAAATAGGAAAAAAAATTGAAAAAGAAGCCGACTCCCCATATTCCCCCGTAGAGATTTAATTATTCTACACCTAATATATATATATAAATTATATATTCCATCTTGTATAACAAAAGTGAAAAGGAATTTCTCCTTTTTCAACAACTGCACATATGAGTGGACGTGAACCGAAAGGACGAGCAGTGAAGGTATGCAATTTCGCATTGGGTAATGCCATTATTATACATTTTATTGCTTATGTAAGGAAATGCAATAAAAATAGGATAAGGCAGAAAAATTGTATTCTCTCTCTCTTTCACTCACTTTCCCTGTTTTTAAAAGAAATCTTTCTTTTCCCTTGTCCCAAAGAACAAATATTTTTATGGCGAAATATATTGGATTTTTTATTTACTTTTATTTTAGCCTCAGCATGTGCAGCAGAAATTTATTGTTTTTGCCTCCCGGTTTCACTCTTCTTGATCCCTTATTTTCCCTCTTGTTACTCTACGATACCATTGTAGAATTACTTTCTCCGGGTTACTAGAGAAAACTAGCAAATGTGGAAAGAGAATAAGTAACCGCGTTTGTGTGTGTATGCAGATGATGCAATCCGTCAATGTGAATATAGGGACACGACACGGAGATGATTGCACAATGTATACAGAAAACTTAGCATCATCAGCAGCAGTAGCAGGATCACCAAACATGAGTTTCATGAATGAATGGATGAATGCAGAGAAAAACGACTTTCTTATGAATAACAATGAAGGAAGATTTGAAAAGGATTCTGTATTTGATTTTGTACCGGGTTTATATCAGCTTTATTTTTGCAAGGGAATATTATAGAAAGGAAAAAGAAAGATGCATGACGTAAAGTGTATTAAACATACAACGTACTTCATATCACACTCTCTGGAAGGAAATAATGATGTTTGTAGAGTGAGTTTTTTTTGTAGAGATATCGGCCCTTCTGCCAGAGAGAAAGTTGTAGAGATATATTTCGTAATTGGAGAATTAGAAGAGAATTTTTGCAGACGCTTAACATTTTCAGACACACACACAATAAATGATTGAGTCAGAAGCCAGACTGCGTGTACACGTACATACATCCTAATGTACACATTATATCTTATAGTCATTAATTTTTATAGAATCATAAATAAGTTTTTTTTAAACTGAAGGAAAAAAACTTTCTCTTGGTTCCTTTACAGAGTCACAGTATAAGCGGAATGATGAACGAAGACTTTAACCGGCCTCATCAGCAGATCACGCAGCTGAGCCTAGATGAGAAAAAGTTCCTGTTGGCGGTGGAGAGAGGAGATGTGGCCACTACAAGAAGGTACGGAAACGTCATGCATGGCTAATGTGTATAGCTATTTTGGAACAATGCGTGGGTGGATGTGCGGTCTCACTACTTACTAGACTCAGATTCCAGTGACAGTAAACATCATCCATCATCATTTTTTTTCGCAATATGTAGCTGTTACAGTCATCTCCCTACAGTCAAGAAATAATATCGTATTACTAATAAGTATTGTTTTAGCCATTCCAGATAATAGAGAGGAGTAACTAATTAATTGGAAGAAGGTTGGAAATTACTCTGCTCTGTTCTCTGTGAATTTTTTTTTTGGCAAACGAGGCTAGTGGACCAGTCGTTTATTTACATGCTGCTTGATTGTAAATGTCTTTGTAATTTCATTGAGTACAAAGTAGAACAAACAAGCTTTGTTTTCTGTGCGAGTTATGATGCAGACAAGTAATTTAATTCCGAGTAATTCGCTTTGTCTCCCTATGAAAAAACACTGTACTTGCATTTTATTGTGACCGAAAAGGAATTTTCATACACCACCACCATCATCAATGTGAAGTCTATTGTGCCAGCAGGAACGGAAGTTTCATAATGTATTATAGTGTTGCCGAAGCTAATGGTATAGTATACAGTTTAAATGAATATTGATTCTATTAAAAAAAGACCAGACCAGACAAACAATTCGGGGACATGGAAGAGTACAGGCACCTTCTGCTCAAAAAACTGCTTGGTTGTTTGGCAGTGATGTTTTTGATTGCATGTATTTTGTACATACTTGTGTGTCCGTACATATACTGCAACTTATCTCGGCTCATAACTTCAAATCATGTTATTTTCCCGACTTAAACGATTTTCTCCAGTGAAAACATGGAAAGATAAATAAAAGTGACATGGCCGTTTTTTGAATGAATTTAAAAGTTTTTGGCAACTAAGTAATACTCCACTAGTTGTAGTAGTAGCGGTAAGGTACTTGGTAGTGTGTGTGGCGGTAAACACTTTCGTTCAAGGAATACTCTTGTGAGAATAAATTACTTGCGCATCACAAGGGCTATAAATTTGTATAAATCCGAAAAAGACTGATTTCCTTATAAGTGCCAGGGGAAAAAATCAGTGTCGTCTTCATGAGATGTTTGGGTACGCTCTTATAAAGAATGCTTGTATATCACCCTGGTTTCCTCCCGTTTAGACATTCGGACCATTGCTCCGTCAGGAATAGTTCTAGAGTAATCATTTTTTTACAATAAATAATATTTTTAATTCTAAAATACTCTTTAAAAATATCCCAAGGTATTTAAAAAAAACTTACGCTGTAACTCTTAAATTTAGTAAATATTTTTTTTTTGCAAAAATGATACCCGTTGGTTCCTCAGCGGGGGGAGAATTCCTTCCATCAGCGTCATTTCAGACCAACCATTTTTGCATCAACGGAACCAGGTATCGAACCGAAGACCTGTACAGAGACAAAGAAAGTTCTCTGTACGACTTCGATAGTGAGCCACCACTTGATAGCCTACAACTTTTCGGCCTATTTATGCTGCAAGTCAGCTGTCAAATATTCCTTTGTCTCTGTAATTTATACTACCACTCACGTTTTAACCATCTAAGACAATCCAGATTCTCTGCTTTGCAAAATGTTTAGAGATTGCTTCACAAACCAACAAATATATTGCATACATCAATCCATTAAAACAACTTACTACAAATGAGCCAAAATAGACGCGTTCACCACGCAAAACGATGAAAGCATACCAGTGGGAATCGTTTCTCCGACCAAGTGGCAGGAAACCACCGATGTTATTCTATCATCCACGTATTTCTCCTCGTTGAGTTTTCATGGAGCCACTGTTTGATCACAAAAGTAAAAGAAAAAGGGAATGATGGTGTGAGAGAAAGCGAGGTATTAAGTAGAATATAGGGATGAATGGGAGAGAAGAGAGGAGGAAGGGAAAGCAAACGATTTTATTTACCCTGTCTGTGTGAAAACTTTCTACTTTACTTTCAAAGTCGACTCATAATTCACAGAATGGGTTCATAGTTCCCCACGTCTGCTTAACCAGTGATAGTAGTAGTAGTAGTTGTAGTTGTCGAGAAAGAAGGACCAAAATCCTTTGCAGTTATGTATCAAACTACTTCATGATGTATAGTTTGCACGCATTGCAAACTACTTGTACTGGAGTATAAGTATTCATATATTTGCTTACTTACATTCATACTTTTGCTTTCACTTCCACTTTCCCTTTTTCATGTACCACTCGATAGTTGAAGAGACGGCATCAACCAAAAGAGGAACGGAGATCGACATCCTTCTACAAACCAAAACCAACCCAGTTTGTTATTCTTTTGGTTTAATATCTTTCTTACGTAAAACATATATAGATATTCTAATATGATGGAATAATATGGATTTACCGGGATTATTATTATCATTAGTATGGCGAGAGAAAGTTAGTTCATATCGGGCCCAGTGTTGGTTTGTCTGCATCTTGATAGTTATTGCGACCGCTTACCTGTGTAGCAACAAATTACATATTAGACAGTTACACCTATTTTACGATGAGCGTTAGACGTACTTTATAATATATAAATTCATATTTGAAGGGAAGCGGCCAGAGAAAAGATTAAAATCATAACGGATTAAAACCTGGTGGCACATGGAGTTGAATAGTTTTAAATGCTGGGATGAGTAACCGTAAGCGTTTGCATCTTGTGGCGAATTCAGTCTTCATTTTCAGGTTCTAGCGACTTGGTCCTAGCTCTAGAAAAAAAAAAACAAATTGGTCTTAAAATGCTTTCATGTCTTTGGAAACTAATCACACAGTTAATACAAGCATATTAGTTGTTATACATTTTTAAATTTTGGGCGGTTATCCCTTACTTTTCTATACAAGACACCAGGTTTAATAAGGTTTCAAACACATCAAAATGGCTTAACTCCATAGACACTTCTATGCATCGCTAGTAAACTGGAAAGATTGGATGTGACTGGAAGGGTCAGGTGGTTACAAAAGATCTAGAGAATAGAACAAGTAAAGGCAGGCACGTCAAAGACAAATCTCTTATTTAATTTCATAAAAAAGCAATAAAAAGCGGTACGGATACCTAGATTCCTTGCAAATTCCAGGTTATCTGGCTTGACTAAAACATTTAAAATCCAACGCTTCAGTCACCCACGAAAATGGAGATTGCTCCCACAAAATTGTCCTTTTCTGATCTCTACTTCCTTCCGCCAAACAGTCCTAACTAAAAATATATAAATACAAGGATTTTAAAGTGATCTCCTCAACAAAAGTGATTTAACATAAACCTAAGAAAAAATATATATACAAAGGCCGTTCCTTAAATTAATTGTTCCTTAATTGATTAAAAATTAATAAAAAGCCCAACAATATTTTTTGCAAAAAATTTAACCTGGTTTCTATCAGCTCGTCGATCATTATCACTCAGCTACCATCAGTGCAACACTGTGTTTTTGCATCATTGAAACCAGGCGGGATCGAATTCGAGATCACTACTAAACGCAAGAGACGCTCTGCACAACCTCCACACTCCGACTCCCTTGAGTGGTTACCTCTTTTTAATCAACTTATGCCGCAAGCCGACGTCATTCATTGCACACGTTTCTACAAGTCAGGTCGCTTATTATCTCCAGCAGCTAGAGATTCTCTTCACACCTCTCACCAGAATCTGCTCACGTTTTTGTGGAATGCACCCCAAAAAACTGTGACGAGTTGAGTGTAGAAATCTACACTCTGCTTCTGAATCACTGCAGAGCAGACTCTGCTCAGCAGATGAGAAGGCGGAGCCTATGGCTTTATATGCTGAGGGAGCGGCATTTCTTATCCTCAAACTACTCAGATGCCTCTGGCTTAATTATTTTTGAGATAACTAAAATGATGGCAGATGAATTTAACTAGTTGTAATAGCAATTAGTTAAAAAAAGATTTTATTATTTTGGCGTTGTTTTTTTTGGAGGAATGATGATGTGGTTGGTTAACAGGGTTTAAGAACAGGCGTTAAGAATGATTTAGTGTGCAGGTTTTTTTGGCTAATTGAGTTGTGGTGATTGTTATAACACTTCTTGGTCGTTTTTGTGGTAGTTGTTGTCCAGCAGTGTTTCTGGTTGCTGGTGCTCTGTGTGGACTATAACTGGAGGATAAATTGGTAACGGGGTTATATAATAATAAAGCAACAGACAGATGAGATGACTAAATTAATTGTTTGAACAGAATCGGTGGTGGTGTTGGCGTGCCTGGTGCACTACTACTACATTATTTTATTGTATGGCTATACTGCGTCTTGTTCACTTCAATTATAAAAGATTCAGCTAATTAGTTCTTTCCAGCAGCAACCAGTTGTGTATTTTTTATGTCCACATAACGACGACAAGGCAGACGTAGCGTTTTAGGGAAATGTGGAAGTTAAAATGGATAAAACAGGAGCGGTGGTGGGGAATACTGGTGAATTAGGGAGGAGGCCGCACACAAACGAACAGCAAAAGTGAAAATGATTTATTCAAAAGAGCAGCAACCCTTCCTTTCCTTTGTTCTACTTTATTAACTAAATTTTTCACTCCTTTTTCTTCCAGAATGCTTCAACGGGCAGCCGAAACTGGCTACATCAACATTAATTGTTCGGATCCACTGGGGCGGTCAGCCCTTCTTATGGCGATTGATAATGAGAATCTGGAAATGGTGGAGCTGTTGCTGGAGTACAGGGTGGAGACACGAGACGCCCTACTCCATGCTATTTCCGAGGAGTATGTGGAAGCCGTTGAAGTCTTGTTGGAACATGAGGATACCGTTCATAAACCAGGCGAACCACATGTAAAATTGCTACTTATTATGAGATTCCTATATATATACGTGTATTTTTGTAGAGACTGGTACAATTAACGGTAAAAACGGTAAGAGTAAGTTTTTTACAAGCGATTATGCATAAATTGTGTCTATTTTAGAGTTGGGAGGCCCTACCCCCAGACACGGCTACATTTACTTCGGATATCACCCCTTTGATTCTTGCTGCTCATCGGGATAACTATGAAATTATTAAATTACTCTTAGATCGTGGTGCCACTCTCCCAATGCCGCATGATATTAGGTAAATGACATTGAATAAGGTGGATAACCCTTGTTCATGGCTTAAATGAGTTAATAATTATGCCATTTTTCTGCTAAACCAACACAATTGTATAAAAGAAAAGAAAGTGCAGAAGTGGATTCTTATCCAACGAAAGTATAAAAAAATGTTTCGAAATAATCATTCTTTTTATTATTATGTTTCTTTAGATGTGGCTGTGATGAATGTGTTCACTCCCGGCTAGAGGACTCTCTCAGACATTCCCGCTCTAGAATAAACGCGTACCGTGCATTAGCAAGTCCTTCTTTGATAGCCCTTTCATCCAAGGATCCGATCCTTACCGCTTTCGAGCTAAGCTGGGAGCTCAGAAGGCTATTCTTCGCTGAACACGAATTTAAGGCAGAATATATGGTAACCATAGTCATAATTTTTTTTTGCGTTTTGACGCTGTATTGTACATATTTTGTTCCTCTCTTTCCCCTTTTATTATCCTCGCTTTTCTACTAATGATATCCCTAAATTGCGTTACGACACATGATATGCTCAATACGCTTAGTCACAGATGCCATGCAGTTGAGTGAAAACGCCAATCAGCAACTTGATGAGTCAGCATTTCCTGTCATTTTCTTCCACTGTCATGTTTCTCTTATTTTTATTATATTTTCTTATTATTATTCTTAACATTTTAGTAGTAGTACTAGCGGCAGCTACATAATCATCATCATCACCTGTCACGTCACACCCAAAAAATATTTCGTAGTTTCTCTGTTGTTTTCTCCTAGATTTCAACAGAAATGTGCAAAAAAGGACGTGGTTCTTGTTTGGCATTTGATCCTTCTATCCGTCCGGTAGCGACTGACATTCCGAGTCTTCACTTTCCCATTTTCATCTCTCGGTTCAACTTGCAAGGGTTAGCTTTGGCTGATTCCTCCATAAAATTATATGGAACGAGTAAATGTCAGTTGAGTAGTTTAGAAAAACAAGGCAGGCTCACAAAATCCATTTATTTCTTCACACTTTCTTCGTCATCAAACTGAGAGCAACTATAAGAGGATGGACGACGACAACGACGGCAGCAACAGTAGCACATTATCCACAAGAAAGAAAGACGATATTAATTACTGCCAAGTCAGTCAAAGCTCGGCAAAGAAAAGAAAGTGGGAGCTTGAATAAAAATAAGCATCTTTAAGCACGCTGCTTCTTGCTAGCTCGGTAAAGAGGAGTTTCTCAACGCTACATAAAAGATTTCCCCTTTTTACAACTCAACTGCCGTCACGGCGTGGGTCTGGTCGGAAGGAAAGATAACTACTGCTACGACTAAATACATATTATATATTATCCCATCTATTATTATCATATAAATATTCATCTTTCCAAGTATTGTCAGCTAATAGATTCGAATGAATGTCAAAATGTCTCGAAACTCGAAGAGTTGAGAGGGTTTCTTTTTCCACAGACACACTTTCTCTCACCAGCTCTCACTCTCTCTCTCCTTCCTTCTGTGGACGTCTTAATGACTCTTTCCTTCTTTTACACACGACAAGAGGAAATAGAAGTACGTGCATATAGAGATGAAAAGAAGAAAAAGGATATCCGCTTTTGTTCCCCTTGATGTCATTATGACTGATATAGAAGAAAAAGAAGATAATGAGACAGATGAATGGATATTATTATCATACCATCATCGCCGTCCTCATCATCGGCATCTAATGTTTGGCCTTTCTTCTCCTTCCTCTCTCTCCTCTCAAAAAACATATTTATGTTTCCACTCTGGTTCCATTTATGATGCCGAGGAGGATGATGAGCAATAATATTCCTAAGAAAGCTCAAGATGTTTGTGATTGCTGAAATGTGTTGAGTAGGACGTATAATATTGCAATCGGTTTTGCAAAGTTGAAGCCAAATGACGGGTGAGAAAATGCTGACTGTTGACTTGACATAAGGAACACATTAGTAATAATAATCACCGTATTATGTAGCTGAAACTAGTAAAACTATTAGCAGCATTGGAAAAGGATTAGCGTTTCAGCGACAGACATGACGATATTATGATGAGGCTGAGATAGGAAGTGTGAAATGAGAAGTGAAAGTGTGTTCTATATTTAGTAAACCGTATCTTGTTATCCGTCAGTTACATACTTTGGAAATGAACTCGATGACAGAGGTTTGGGAAAGATGCTTCTAATTAGGTATTGTTCATGCACAAAGGCCGACGATGACTGTTGTGATGAGGCGAACATGTCACGAAGCGTCCGTTTTTTTTACTCTTTTGCGAAAATTTTCCTAAATTGCAAAAGTTACGTTAACAGTATCAAATAGTAGGGTCGACTGGTGTGTGTATATTTATAGCACTCATAAAAAATGTCTTCGAGATGATAATGACGAAGCTCTGCTGGAGTTTTGGTGGCAGTGGTATCATCATCATCCATCGAATGTATTATGTCAAGTACATCAACAGAATTTTAATGAAAAAGCGGAACGTGGAAAAGAAGCAAGGTTTGCTGAAAATGAAAATGTAGGAATAGAGTTCAGTGTCTTCCTATCTCACAATAAATAAGGTTGTTGTTGTACATTTATTTTGTTCAATAATAATCATATAACATAACTACTTATGAAACACACCATATGTACACGTTGGCCTCTAAATGAAGTTGTGTTATATATGTAGGTTGAACAATTTAGTCTTAAAAAGTGAAAACCACAGCACACACCGCCCAGAAGCAGCAGCATATCATTAGATGCGCCCGTTTGTTACATTTCCAGCGGAGATACAGGCACGGACACACTCTCAAAAAAAACTAAGCAACGAGAGGGAAAGCTACCACCGCCACTTGACTTATTCATTCATGTTTTGTGACTGGAGCGTTTCTCTTTGGGAATGTAGTTTAGAATGTAGAAAAACATATACATTCATAACTGTTCCTGGCTCCTCCACCACCACCACTGGGATGATGATGCCAAGCAAGCCAAGTTTTTTTTCGTGAAATGGAAAATAAAGTAAAGTGGTGTAGTAGGTATATACGTTTTTTAGATAAGTTGAACGTGTCTTGTCTGCTACTCTGGTGTGCTCTGCATACATATCACCCTCAGCCTGAGATTTTTTATTAACCGAAAGGGAAAAAACTCCCTTGTTCGTCCCCACCATCCATAGGACGACGGCGACCACCACCAGACTCATGTTTGTCATGCATACCCATACGGAACTTTCTCTTTCTTGGTCGTGCTTGCTGAATACAACAAGATGGCTTTCTCTTTTATTCTAACGATTTTGTCTACAATAACAAAAAAATATTTTCTTTCATAATGAAGACTTTAGGAGCGGTAAACAGGATAACTAGTGTTGTATCTACTTTAGCTGTTGTTTGGGTTACGTGTAACGGATTTAAAACAATAATAAGAGTAATAACACGAAAAGGGAGTAGGTTATTGCGCTGGTTTTTTTCTCTTTCTTTCTCTCTCCTCTGATATGAGCATTTTCTTCTTGTCATTTGTACTTAAACCATTAATAGTACACATATAGAGATAATGGCGGAAAGGA
The DNA here is from genome assembly GCA_027743765.1 of Coecobrya sp. COE2. Taxonomy (NCBI): domain Eukaryota; kingdom Metazoa; phylum Arthropoda; class Collembola; order Entomobryomorpha; family Entomobryidae; genus Coecobrya; species Coecobrya sp. COE2. Next base: position 76,177 of record JAHZMV010003850.1, on the reverse strand, counting down.
AAAGAAGAAGATAATATAAAACATTGGACGGAAGTTGTGATAGTCTAGTAGTAGAATGGTTCTGTCCCACTTTTTTACCCAGCATGGAAGTGGCTTACCTCCGTACTTATGTTATACAAATGGGCTAATAATAATATTCACAGCCTACTCGTTTCTGCCGTATATATCACACATCACGTTAGTTGACAAGCACGGTATGTCTCTCGTGGTGAAACAGATTTTTACCCGTCCGTTTTGCATGCCGTGCAAGTATTATTACACAAGCTAGTGCATATTTCAGGTTTCCCTACTACTTCAAATTTTTTTGAATTAACAAAGCCAGCCTTACCACCTTACCACACACAGTCATCATCATCATCAGGATGAGTGTACCACCTGGGACAGTTTTTAGTGTGGGGCTCTTGCGAGAAAGAGAGAGAATGGCCACATGCAAACTACATCCAATTTCGCGTTAGAAAGTTTAAAGATTGGAGCATGTAGGCATGAGCAGTTATAAATGTACTTTGCACACCGTATATAAAAATAGATATGTATGTTAGTATCACCTCTCTCCCTCCCTCCCATCATTCCATTCTTTCGTGATGATGATGAGTATGGTTGTCGTCATCAAAGTAAATCCAAGAAAATCCCAAAGAGACCATTTGACATAAAATGAGGTAATGGGAGAAAGGGAGGAAAATGTTTCAACCTCAGTCAACCATACAATATCTCCTTTCCCAATTCACTCATCCAAACCAACGGGAGAAATAACTCTGAAAAGTCAAAAGCAGTAGTTGTGGCGTGCATGGTTGGTTTTGGGTGGCCGTTACAGTTTGATGAAAGAAATCATTTACTTTCTTTTAAAAATTGCCAATGTAGATGGACATTGTCGTCATTAGTAACAATGTGGGATGCTTCGTGTGGTGAGATCTTTGGAGACTGATGAGAAACGGAGGGAAATGATGATGACGTGGTTTGTGGACGATTTCATTTGAACAACCACACGGCTTCCTCTCTCTACACTGTTGCGTTGGCTGGTGTGACTGTCTAACTTGCAATTTTTTACAATAGCTGAATAGAATATTCATACTGTATCTCGCTCGAATGTGACGTGCTTTCTCATCTTTTGTTGAGCTCACATAATGCATTCCGTAGATGTTTTTCTCTCCTTTCATATCGCGGTCTCGCTCCAGTAGTAAAATTTGTAATGACTCATGTGGGATTCATGTCGCTGCCTTTGTTTCCTATTTTTTTGTTATGCAGCTCATCCCTTAGGATAATAAACTATGGATATAAAACGTTATATTTTATTTTATTTTTTCCATACAGGAACTTAGAAAACAGTGTCAAGATTTTGCGACAGCGTTACTGGATCATACGAGAAGTTCCTATGAACTGGAAGTATTACTGAATCATGATCCAACCGGACCAGCCTTTGAACACGGAGAGAGGATGCATTTGAATCGCCTCAAGCTTGCGATCAAATTTCGACAGAAAAAAGTAAGAACATGCCAACCGCGATATCGTGAGAAAAAAAGTTTAACGAAATTCTTTCCATTCATTCAAAAAAAAACAGTTCTATATTCACATTTTAAGATAATGTCAGAGGTAGTGTCTTGTAGTTAATCGAAGTTTGGTAGGCTGGTGGTTTTCAAAGGGTACGTACCACATACATTGGTTTTTTTTCAAGATGACACGACAGAGAAAACTGGAAAGAGAAAAAAAGTGATAAAGTTTCACAAGATCAGAGCACTCAAGTGGAACGCACTATACTGCTGCTGTTATATATGCGGGTATAGTTATAGTAGGAGGGTCGTGATAAGTTCATCAGAAAAAAAGCAGGCTAATAAAGCGCAAAAAGTGAAAGAGAATTGGAGCTGACTTGAAGTCGAAGGGAAAAGGAATGGAATGCTGTCTGACGTGAATAATCCTTCACGATCTCCAAGTAATCCATCAAGAAGCATAATATAATATAATGTTCTATTTATCTTTCACTTTCCTTCTTCACTTCTCTAAGGAACGGGTGTTGATGGGGATGTGTGTGAGCAGGTTTACGTTGGATATATAAATGAAACGCTGTTGGTATGATAGCAATAGAGATAGTGTGCTGCGACGGGAATTCTAGAAAGTTGAAAACACTCTTGTGAGTGGTATGCGAGATGATAAGTGATTTTCTTGATAGACCTTATAGTTTACAACTGCACTTGTACACACAGTACACAAGACTGTGCACTTTTGATGACCAAGATGATATTCCGCTTGACATGATACACTACGCTAGTATAAGGATGACAATGCAAGAAAATTATTAATTTCTACAGATATTTAGGGTTTATCCTAACCCATGTATATGGATGTATGTACATAATGAATGAAACTATGCTGAAATCTATCTCTAATTTTCTTCTCCCTTGTTTCAGTTTGTGGCACATCCGAATGTACAGCAGCTGCTGGCATCCATTTGGTATGAAGGTATGTCGTGTTTGTTGTTCTTCTCTTCTCTCTAAACATCTTCCAAAAAGGATCTTGACCCTTTTTGTTCTTCTGCTCCCAATATCCCATTATATGTTGGCCAATCTTTATATTGTCGAGAGGGGCGGATGTATTGGTGCTATAATTAGAGCATGATATTCCTGCACCCGATGCTCCGACAAGGAATTGTCTGTTTTTATTAATATTAGCAGGAGTGGAGGAGTCGCAGCATGAAATAGTAGTGTGAGATGAATGTAGTTGTCTTCGTTTATGAATGAACCGGAAAAAAAGAAAGACAATTAAAACAAAATTTATTACTCTTCCCCTGCTCTTCGTTTATTATTATTACATGGACAGAGATGGATTTAGACGTTTTTTGTTGCTCCTCCTGATGCTGCGTCTTCTCTGTTGTTGTTTCTGTTCTCTGTCTACTTGCTTAATACTTTTACATGAGGAGTGAGTGTGTGTGTCTGCTTTTTCGGTGTGCTATGTGCCGTATATATATTTTTGGATGGAGTGGTTGTGCGAGAGAAAGGCATGAAGTGGAGGAGTAAGAGGAGGAGGAGGAATGGCTGGAATGTTCACAATTCATGCTTCTTCTTCTTAACATTAGCACTTCCTTTCTGCCTTTCCTTCTTGTCGAAAATATATATAAAGCACAGCAACAAGCTCACATAGAACACACACGAACCCGAGTCAACATTTTTTTGGTCATTTATCATCTTCGTAATATAATATTTGATATAGAGATATTATGCTGTCTAATATAAAATGTAGGAAGTAATAATATTATTACGCATAGTACATTCCATTTGGTTTTTTTCAGGTTTGCCCGGTTTCCGTCGTCGTAATATGGCTTTACAAGCTTTGGAAGTGATTCGTATTGGCCTCCTGTTTCCGCTCTTCTCTCTCTGCTATATCGTAGCTCCGCACTCGTCCTGGGGTCAGACCTTGAGGAAGCCCTTTATCAAATTCATCTGTCATTCCGCATCATACTTCACCTTTCTTTGTGAGTTCTTTATCGTACTCTTTTCTCTACTTGTACAACTTTTTCAATTGATAGAAAAGCAAACTATATATTTGTGAAGTAAAATTTACACATTGCTCGAGCCACTTCCTAAATAAACGTGACTAATGCATGCTTTTAGTTTAATTCATCAAATTTTGCACCTTTAAAGGATTTCTATGTTTTCCCATTTATCAGCTCTCTGTGAAAAAGATCAAAATGACTCGATATTTTTTCCTGTCGCGTAGAGAATGCCACTTGAAAATTTATTTCCACTTGAATCCCTTGTATTCCGTCACTATATATAGGATCAGAAAAATAATGACGATACAGTTATTAGAAACAATGTTTACTCAACACGAAATTATGACTGAAATGATTAGGCTATTATTGAAAATCCAATTTCAGTCATTTTCAAAAAGTTAGACAGAGTGAAAGGTGAAATTGTCTTTGCTTCATCCCAATTTTATGTCAAGCCAATTTCTTTCTCTTCTCCTGTCACCGACAAAATATCGTTCATGAAGCTTAGCACAAATGCTAGGATTCAATTTAACAATTTATAAACATTATAGGCTCACATGTCATTATTTTGCTCTACCAAGAAAACAAACTGACACGGAGAATGGAGAATCATTCGCGAAAAATATATGTTACTATATATAGTTTACCTTGGTGTTATTTTTCCGTGGCTCTTATGACTTATTATTTTTATTGCTCCAACTTGTTTCGATTTCACTTTGTGCATTCTTATTTCTGCTTCTCCGTTACACTAACAAAAATTGTTCAATTATTGTAAGTGAAATGCAGAAGCAGTTTTTTTGCTTACCATAAATTGTACACACAATGAGCAAGCTTCTCACTCTTGCTCTCTTTGTAAAGCTGTTCATGTATTTATTTTTTGGGAAATTCGATACTACCATATCAACAAAATAAGTTTAGTTAGACAAATAATAATAATTGGATATAGTGTTCACTGGAAAGGAAAAGAGAACAGGGATTTTTTTATGTTTTATTACTTACTTTACTACCATGAACAATTTTGTTACTTTGTCGCTCCTGTACTTCGACTACCCCTTTCGTCAGACTTGTTGTGCATTTTTATTATTATCACTACTTAAATTTTACCTGCCTGCACCATTATTGTTGCTGAGCGAGAAGGTTTCACTAGACAAGAAAAAGTGTACCGGAGAAAGTAGCTACATTTATACCTCCCGGTAGTGATTATTATGCGTATATAACTATCCAATTTAAGGTAAATTGGAAATGGTGCCAATAAAAGAGCGGTAAATTGTAAATAGAGAGAATATTACTTATTGAGTCGTTTAAACGTGTTTCTCCATTTTTTCCCATTTTAACCCCACTTCGCTTCCCATAAAATTGATATCGTATACTCCATAAAAATACAATAGGCACTTTCTTACGTGGCGTTGTCGCTTGGCTTGGTTAAACCGTTTGGTTTGGTCGGTTACACTTTCACACACACAAGTGCATACGCTGTAGAAAAGTATACATTATTTTTTTGTCTGTCAACTGTACCACAACTGTGTAGAGAAAAGGAGAAGCAAAAGGGATTGTGAATTGCGCGAGTGGGAAGGAGAGTGGGTCGGCCTGTTAAAAATTGAAAAAAGATATACAATGACAATAATGTTTCATCGTCATCATTATCATCATCATCATGATCCCAATAGAGTGTAGGGAAATAGTATATTATATAATATTATTATTCCCATTCTCCTCCTCGTCCTTCCCTATTTTTCTGGAATATTTCCAACGAAAATTGAATTTCTATCGGAAAGGAGAGAATGGAAACAAGCATACAAAAACGAGCGTTGTTCTTTGCAAAAAAATATATAAAATAGTCAGAGTGAGAGCTTCTGACTGTGTGAGTGAAAAACGAACAGAGGGAAAGAAGGAGCACGATCAGTGCATGAATCAAACTGCACACAATTTTATTCTCTCTTTCTCTCTACAACTTTCTTTACCATTTCTCCTCAAAAGCCTTTAACATAATATTATGTACAATACCAGGACAACGACTACTAGCTCTACTACCACCACTTATAGGTTCCTGCCATGAAAATTCTCTTTCTCTCTCTGCTGATGATGATGGGATGTATTTTATGTGTACATGAAAGAAACTGCTTGCTGCCTTTTGCCCACCACCATCACCAATACACCATGAAAATCATGAGTATAGAAAACAGTTACCAATATCCATAGTGTTTCCATAGCAAAGAAGTCAGTGATCACATTTTTTAAAGCTAACTTTATTTCCTCTATTGGTTATAATGATGGTACATTACATTTTCGGTAATATGCAATGCAAGCAAGTGCCAGAATGTTTTTTGTAGGTTGTTCTGATGATGCTGCTGCCGAAGCAATATAGTGGCTGTGTAGCCTCTTATACTGACCACTTTGATTTAAGCAGCTTTCACTGGGAGGCTGCAATAACCACATAGCCTGCCATACATACCAAGAAATACCGGCTAAAATAAACTTACAACTGCTGCTGCGGCTGCTACCATCACTACTATAACTATTTATTTTATTTTTATATTCAATACACTTTATGCTCTATAGTTACAGGATCATGATGTTCATGACGATGATGATGATGGTGGTGATCATCATGGTGGAAAAATAGAGAGGAAAAAGGAAAGTCGATCTATTTTATTCTTTTTCTCTCTTCTATACATACTTCCATAGCTCATAAGTCTCTCTCTCTCTCTCCTTCTTCTTGATCGTGTTTTTGGGGCACGTGTGTCTGTGGGTAAAATACAAGCGTGTAGATAGATAGATAGCTGGATAGATACATCCTCCGGCAGACATAACTTATTTTTTTGCTGAACGAGAACGAAAGAGAATTGGAACTGGAATATATTCCTGGTTCATAGTGAGAGAGAGGACTCCTCTTCCCGAACTAGTTTCTGTCTGTGTCTCTTTCTCTCGCTGTCTCTCTCTCGCTCTGGAGGGAATTGAAAAAGCCATAAAATAGCCACAAAAAGTGATCATCATGAATATTTTTCCCTCCACTTGGTACTATGGAATCAAAATAAATATACTTTTATCATCAGATTATATTAATATTTTTTGCTGGGGTTGTATATATATCGTATTGTGGTGGTGATGGGGAGCGATATGAAAATAAATAAACGGACAAAGAATGAAAACATGCTTTAAGCATTATGTGAATTGGAATAGTGCAAACAGCATCATGAACATCATCATCATCATCGTGGTCACACCATCACTGCTAGTTTCTCTCTCGGTTATTTGCAGCTAACAAGTTTGCTTTCTCTCTCCCTCTGTAAAAATATTTGCGTCTATGTCTCTATGTGCATTTGCCTGGTTGCTCCTTTCTTGTATTCCATTTCCTTCTCACCGTATTCATGTTTGATTTTTTTATTTAGCCCACCGAAAATTGGAAAATCGCTTCAATAATACAAATAAATACGGCATATTTATTTATTTAGGTCAAATGTGGCTGCTATTTGGGACAATGATAACAAGGCACAAAAAAATAGTAGGGAGGAAAAAATGTGGGATCGTACGTAACCAACAGCAGTAGGGCCACTTGACATTTTTCTCGTTTACCCTTTCCCTCTTTCTCTTTTTGCTTTCTCTTTCCATTTCGGGTGATGATTCTGATGACGATCAAGGATGATGCAGCCAAGCCATCTTTACGTCTGTTGCATTATGTTTCACGTGTGTAGTTGTAGTATCCAAACAACCTTTTTTTCATTCTTTATTTTTTACTCGAGAGTCAGTCTCCTGTCTGACTTTTTTATTCTGTTGTTCAGTAGGGCTATCCCCATGTGGATGCTCCTCCATTCGATCTTTCGATATACGTAGAAAAACAGCTTGAGGAGAACAAGAAAGGGGCAAAAGCAAAAGTAAAAAAAAACATATTACACATCAATGTCCCCACATCACACCCTAGTTTGCTGGTTGGACACTATCCAACTTTATTCCCTGTAGTGAATGGAATAGGAAGAGTAGCATCAGCAGTACCCTATTTTCTTGTGGGTGTTTGGTATTGTTTTGGTCACGTCCATCACCACCGTCACCACCAGAGAGAAAAAACGGCTATTTACTTTCATTGTTCCTATTTATTTACATTTTGCCTGATGCTGCTGCTTTTGGTTTCCCGATAAAAATCAAAATCACTCACACAATAAATAAGCGAAAGAGTGCAAGTGAGTGATGCGACCTTTTATGTTTTATACATTATTATTGTTATTTGGTTTATACCGTTGATTCAATTGCATTTCTACATTACTGAATTAGGCGTTTGTCTACAGTTCTACCAAGTCAGTTATACTTTACACACAAGTACTTGCATTATGTATTGCATCATCGTCATCATTGAAAACACAGCAAGTGAGCACTCTTTCATTATCAACCTGTCCATCCACTGCTGATTTCGCATCCAAAAAAATATATGTACAATAATATGCCAAAGAGAAAAGTAACGAGTGACTACTCTAAGAACTTTTTTTGCTTTCTCTTTTGTTTGTCGAGCTAAAATCCCGAGGAAACAACTGAGTATGTGTTTTTAACAATTTGTAATGGAAGTGGTACAAAGTCTTTTGGCCAACTTCTTTTCTCAGTCTTTGTCGGGTTTTTTAATCATCTCTCCCCAACACCAGACGAGACTAATAGGAAGCAAATAGAAGCTGTATGGAGAAGCAATAATGGTGAATGGATTGGATGATGATAATATTGTATAGTGCCATGTTTTTTGCAAGGTTTCTTCTTTACTTTTGTAGCCGAGCGACTTGAGATTTAGGTACCTTTTCCCCTTTCAGTGAGCCGCCTAGATCGGATATTGGTTTGCTTCTTGGAAATGAAATGGTGTTGTGTTAGAGAACACAAATAACGATAATAATAAATAGTACTACAACAAGCACATAATATAAAATAAAATTCTCTTGTTGCTTTCTCTCTCTCGCTCAACCCACGTCACAAGAAAATCTAAACTGAAGCGTTTTTTTGTTTTGATGTTTGTTTATTTGTTGCTGTTTTGTGATGAAGGTGGTGGTGGTAAGGTGGTGGCGATGGTGAATGGTGCCGTGTCTACACATCACATTATCTCTTTTATACTTGATAATATTATGTTCAATCCTCTCTCTCTCTCTCTTACTTTCTATCTCTGAGTATCGTGGTAGCGGTCTTGTTGCGGTGGTGATGTATTAGTAAAGGTTGGTGGTATGGTTTGGCATTAGCAAAAAAGGGCCGGGGACGAGCCAACGACGATGGTAATATGATGTCGTCTACGACTTGGACGGCTGTTATACAACCTCAGTAACAAGTTCAAAGGAGAACATTATTTTTTTCTGCTATTCTTTCTCTTCAGTCTTTTGACTTGCTTTCTACTATGTAAGGTGATGGTACAGATTTTCCCCCGGAAAATCCTTCCATTCTATTTATTCCATTATTGCTTTTTTCCATATAAAACTTTTTTGTAACTTTCTTCAAAAAGAAATCAGATGGATATACTATAGATTTGTACGTGAAGATAGAGATAGCCAAACAAGGTGGGGTAATTCCTTATGGATTCCTGTGGATGGTAGTACTTCCAAATGGATCTCTCTTCCTCTAAACCAAACATTCTAACATTTCAAACATTTCCCATATATTATGCTATGTATGTGAACAATGACGTAAAACTTTAATATTTTATTGTGATTTTTGGTTAATGGTAAACGTTTGCAAATCCGCGTCATACAAGCAGATTGGAAACCTTTTAATTACACTTTCGTGACAAACGTAAGGGGAGAAAAGGCATTGAGAGAAAATCTTCTTTTGTATCCTTAGAAAGCTTCCTTTTTAAAAGCTAGGATGCATGTGGGTAGTAGGATGGCGTTTTCACAGTAACACGTCGCAAGACGTGGCTGGAGCGAAACGGAAGCGAAAAAGGAATGGTGGATATAAAACGCATTGATCTCTTTTACTGTAACCAAACTGATCTACTTTCCCTTTTCTTTTCCTTTTTTTTCTTTTGTTGATATTCTCGTAGAAAGGCAAGCAATGTTGAATGCAGTCAAATTGTTAGAAAAAAATGACACATAATTTTTTGCACTTGTTATGTCTTTATTCAACAGTTTTATTAATATTGGCAAGTCAGCGACTGGAGACGTTTTTCACAAAGTGGTTGGATATTGACACAAGCTCCACCGTTTGGGTGTCTACCGATGTGACGAAAACAAGAGGAGCTCCGCCGTCACTCGTGGAGTGGTTTATACTAGCTTGGGTTGCAGGTATGTTTTCATGTTCATGTCGTAACTTAATATTTAATGTTTTGAGTAATAAAATAAAATAATTCCTCCATGTTAACCTTTTATCATATCACTTTCATGTAGATAAGAGATAATTATATTTTATTCTTGGTTTACTCAACCTAATGGTCAATTTCCACGATTCTGTGATGTTAGGCTGATTTCATAAGTCAGTTTTGTGGTAAAAGCGGTGCTGTAGTGATGTGCTAAATTAGGAAAAGGAATTTATTCATTTCCTTTCTTCACTTTTCTTTATTATTATCCGAGTTTGAAGTCTGGATATGAACTGACAGGAACAGCATCTGTGGTTGTTGTGCTGTTTGTTGAAGAGTATAGAGATCTGACGAGTAGAATCAAATTTTACTGCTTTCACTAAACCAGCACTAGTCAATTTGACACTGTTTTCAGCTCTTATGTTCTGCCTGCATTAATATGAACGTACCAAGCAACGTACAGGCAGAGAAAATACCACAAAGTCGTAGAAAATCTCGTTTTCTTATTAACTGTAATGTGCCTTACGAAAGTAAGAATTACATTGAAGAGTTTTGTATTTCAATATTTACCAGAAATCCTGGCACAACAACGAACTCTTAATACTAATTTTTATAAAGCATTTTTAGCTTATTACACTTATTGCAGCGATGACTTTTATTCGTTTACTTGTTATCTGGAGCAAGTTCAGTTTGTTTTGAAAGTATTTTATGGCTGTAGACGTCTCATACATATAGCAAATTGCACTGGGTTATGAATTTTGATGATTTTGATAGTGGTTTAGGGCATGGTTGTTTTCTAAGCTGTTAAAATACTTGCAAGTTTTTTCTCTCCTTTTTTATGAAAAAGTCGTGACTGTGAAATGTTTGCCGTTTCATATCATAACAATTATTGTTACTATGTTGTAGGACTGATTTGGAGTGAGATCAAGCAGCTATGGGATGTGGGCCTGAGGGAATACGTGAGTGATATGTGGAACGTGCTGGATTTTGTGACAAACTCACTCTACGTGGCCACCATTGCTCTGCGAATCGTTGCTCATTATCAAGTAAGAAATGTGCTTTCTACCTAATATACACTGACTACTTTTACTTGTGCTCCCTGCTTTCTCCAATCCACACCAACACTCATCTTGCAAGACACTTTCAGCCAGTTAATGCCATTCTTCACTGAAACCTGTTCCCTTTTACATTTGTTGTTTTCCCCTTGTTACTATTACTTTGAAAGTTAACTTCAGTTGTGACCAGAAACTACTGTTTTTGCAAAGATATTGAGTTGGTGGTGGTGGCTGTGGGGTGGATGAACGACGATTGCCATAATCCTCTTACTGCTCGGTTGTTTCTTCTGATTCTCATAATAACAATAATGCTAATGATAATAACGTACATATTGTGCTTGTTTGAAAGCCTGTGAAAGTTTTGTCTTGTCTACAGAGTACATATTTTTTTCTCTTCCTGTGTATAGGTTAAGCAGGAGTATAAGGGAATGACAGCAGAAGTGAAACGCGAGAATTGGGACACTTGGGATCCTATGCTAATAGCTGAAGGCTTGTTTGCCGCAGCCAATATTTTTAGGTAAGTTAGTTACTTAAGTACAAAGGAAAGACAGTGACGGTGTGTGCTAAGTAAGGAGAAGAGGAGAGAAAGAGAGAGAGAGAAAAAAAATCCTTTTTTTCTTGTGCGTCTGTCTGGAGGGGAAAATATCTCATGTGAATAATGCGGATATGCATAAATGTATTATGTATGTATGTGTAAAAAGCAGAGTAAATAGACAGACAGACAGGGAAATGGATGAAAAGAAAGAAAAATATATTGTAGCCTTAAGGCTTTTCTCTAGTTTTAGCAGAGATGAGGATGATGATGGTGGCGGTGGGTGGTGGTGGCATCAGCGATGTTTCTCTCCATTCTTTCTCTGCTTCCCGTTTTCTCACAGCGAGATGGAGAGAGTATGTGTAAATTTTTATATGATGGCGTGTAAAAGGTGCACACAGATAAAGAACAAGTTTCCTGAATTCGTTATTTCAAGCCGGAGGCTGCTCATCCTATTATCATTATTATTATATAACAGTGTGGCATAATGCACAGTTGTTCTCCATATAGCACTCTTCTTACTTACTTCTATTATTTCTCCTCCACCACCACATATTTTTTTGTATTCAATGAATCATCTCATCTTTCGTATTTTTTTATTTTTTAAAAGTCAAACCAAACTCAAGCTGGGCGCTTTATCCCTTATTTTGACAGTGTATAAATTGTACTTATGGAGCTTGTAGCAGTAGCAGCGCAATATAAATTGTGTATTAGGTAGTTACTACCAGACATGAGGAATAATAATGTAAAATCCGTCTTTATGAATAATACATTTTAACAGAGAGGAGTCTTCCTCTTCCAGTATCATTTATAAGTAGTGTATAGTTTCATCTCCTTTCCACTTCCTACTCTTGATCCACACACTTTCCACTTTAGTCACAGTTACGTCGAGCCCGTCTTAAGGTGATGCTTCCTTGTCGAATGAGAGAGATGCTGAGGACGACGCCAATGATGATGATCATGTACCGAAACACAAGTACAGTGTAACAAACGAGTAAAATGAAGACGACAGAAAAAAGACGAGAATGTTATATAATATACATTGTCTATACGCTCAAAACATTCACAGTCAGTCACGTGGAACAATAATAAAATATGAGCTAATAATCTCAATCAAGCAAGAAAACTTGCTCTTTCTTCTGATCGTCTCGCCTGCTTCTCATGCATGTCAAGAGCCAAACTGCTGTTTATATGGATATATCCTAAAAGTTAAACACAAGCATATTTATCGTCGTCGCCATCATCATCATCAGAACACAAAAAAAAGAAGCTGTATTTCTTTCTAGCAGGGCAGGAGAGAGAGGGATAAAGAGTTTTTATGATGCACCTACCTCCTCCAGGGCAATCTATTTAGCTAGTTTCACTTTGTTCTCATCATCATGTTCATGATCATCATCATCATCATTCCTGCTCGTCATCATCCTCCTTCTGATCATCATGATCAAGAGCACCAAAAGGCACAACACAGCAGAGCGCCAATATAATTTAGAGGATGTTCGCTTGGTTGTGCAACACAGTCGTCTCCTCTCTGCTCTTTCTGCTCAACCTCTTCATCGTCAAGCAAAAGCCGTATCACATCGCATGAAGAAAAGGGAAAGATCCATTACCCTAGAAAGCCGAACGAAACGGTCTTGTAAAAATTTAATGGTTATAACAAGTGCAACGTGTAATATATCACTTATCGGCTTGCTGCAAAATAAAAATATATGTCTATCTATCTACTAGAAGACGAGGACAAGATCCAAGGATTCTTAGTAGACGCCGGCTTTTTGCAAGCCTCTATGACACAATATATTATTCCCATCATGTAATATATATCCAATGTACTCTTACCACCAAACAAAACCATGGTTTAGTTTTACTTGGAGTATGAAATAGAAACAGTAAGCTCGAGAAAGAGAGAGAGAGAGAGTAATAAATACATTTAATGTTTGTCGTCGTCATGGATGGATGGAATGAAGTTGCTTGTTGGATTCTCTCTCCTTTTAACTGCTCCTCTTTCCCCCAAAAAACTGCCTGTTCCCTTTGCTCTCATCATCTCATCTCTCTCTCTCTCTCGTTCTCTTGCAATTTCCTGTGAATCCCGGAGTAAAAGTGTTATTGGGCTGACAACTAAAAACAAGCTCACACACAACACTTTGCATGTTGTAGACTGTCTGTCTCTCTCTGTGCACTGTATTAGTTGTAATGCAATAGGTTACATGATATGATGATGACGGTGCTTGTTGTGTTTAGCTTGGACTATTCGCACCGTAATAAATTTGAGGTTTTATTGCGGATTGTGTAATTAGAAAAATTTCACTGCTGTGAGAGGATTTACTCGAGTAAAAAGTAAATAAGCTTTTGGTTTGGGAAGTGAGAGAAAAGGGGGAGAGGGAAGAGGTTCTCTGATGAGCATGGCGAGTTTTAGGAGAATGATGATGTGATGAGAATGGTGGCATGGTGTTTCTCGGTAGCAGCAGGAGTAGTGGTGGTGGTGTTGAAGACAAAGCGTTAAATGATTTTACATGATGATGGTTTTTTGTTTATTTTAAATGATGATAATGATATGTAAATGTGAGAAGGACAGCAGTTCTCTCCCTCTTTCTCTACTGATGCTGATGTGGTTGCTAGGCTGTCACATTACTTGTTGTTAATCTGATTAATCTGATTGTGTTTTCATGCTCAACCGCTTATCTGTGGATGGAATATATGGATGGATTCTATTTGATCCTGTAGCTCCTTGAAACTCGTCTACATTTTCTCTGTGAATCCATACTTGGGACCTTTACAAATCTCATTAGGACGAATGGTGATGGACATCATGAAGTTCTTCTTTTTGTACATCCTCGTTCTGTTTGCCTTTTCATGCGGTAAGTAAACTATATATATAGTCGTATCAGTAACCGTTCAACTTGAGGGATTCTCAGGAATTCTAGCCCAAAACATGTAATATTCATTGATAGTATTGTCTTCGTTTGTATCGATCAAAATGTTTTCGCCAACTATTGGTTTCTTGCTAATTATCAACAGACCCATTTTTTCTTCTTTAATTGCTCAATATACAATGCACCTACATTCTTACATCAGAGTGTCTTATCAGCCACCAACATTACCATACTACTTAATCCCACTTTCTAGAGTTCCCTTCAGTCAACTTCATCGTCTCTTATTTTGCATTGTTGTATTGCATTTTGTATTTATCTCATCTCATTCTCCCCAGTACTCAAATGCACAAGGGAAAGGATAAGGATGCGTTCTGCCATTATGATTACGATTATTGTTATTATCATATCTCACAACTGTTATTGCTCACGGTTTAACATCTACCTTACTTTCTTGTGTATTGTGTCTGAGTATATATCTTTACATTTCCTCCAATATACCTACTCTAATAATACTATTTATTACACTCTATTATTTTCATGGTTACTTCAAAAATCTTTCCTGTTCTCTTGAATCTCTTTTGTGGCTTTGAATTTGCAAAGGCTATACGTTTCTTAATATTCATAAGTAATCTTCATGTTGTTGCGGATGCAATTTTCATTGGAATTCTCCTATTGCTCGTATGAAATGAAATTTATTCAATTTTCTATTCCCTTGTACATGTTTATATGAATATGTGAGCTCGTAAAATCCAAAATTCAAAGCTGTATACCAAATGACTATTAAGGATAAGAACGATGATGATGTTCTTTTTGTACTATGACGATAATCACAACGTAGATATGAGATTTGAAAGAGAATATTTGCCAATAATACGTGTGGATGTGTGTATGCATATAGTATTTATAAAATAATAATAATATTGTGTAGCATCAGGGAATCTAGGTTAATGCTTGCTAAGACGTAAGAACCATAGTATAATAATAATAATAGTAATGATACTAATGTTGTTGGAAAAGGTTGGCATGGCATAGCCAATTTCAGACCAGGCAACAAGCGTCAGTTCAGTGGCATCATTACATTTTGAATTGAACTAACGGCTACGTTTTTTTGTTGGCAAAAAAACACCAACGGACCGTTAAACTGAAGACGATGATCATAATAATAGAGCATAAAATGAAGTATGAAGTCACATAACGATTTCTTCAGGAAGAAGGAAAATCTTGATCTTGCTTTTCTTCTTTGAATAAACTAGTTTTTGTACAATGTACAGATTTAGAGAGGTTGGTGGGCTGCAGATTATATTTTGAGTGATTTGCGATTGCTAATCTTTTGTCCAATTTCAATGTGGATTTTGCTCATGACATATATTTCCATACCATTAAATTATAGGTACATTATCCTTCCACCAAATTTGAGCTGCGTGATAGGTTCTTCGTGAGTTGTTGGAAATGGGTTGCTGCTGGAATGACGGTGGTGGTTGTGGGTTGCTGGAATTATTGAGCCAATTTATCAGATATTTCTCCGTTTGCCATTAATTCAACGTTGTTGTCATCTCACACATCGATACACAGAGAACGCATGGAAAAGCTTTATGAATATCGTCATTTACTGTGGACAAGCACGAACATGACACATACGACAGGGTAGCCGAGTATTATAGCGATGTGGTCTTTACAATAAATCATTTAGGGCTGAATGACGTTGGCGAAAAGTAAGGGGACGCTTGCATGATTGCGCGTGCAAAAGCTGATATGTCTTGTTCCACTTTTCTTTTGGGAGAAACCGTACATTTTTATGGATGATGTTGGCATTATAATTGCACAAAATATCGTATTGCTTATCTTTCGATGGTTTGCTCCTACTTGTCTATAATTAACTATAAAGAATATATATGAAATGTTAAATTTAGGGCAAGTGTCAATTTTAGACGGTTTCAGTTTCAGCATGCAGACATGCATAACTTTCAGCTGCTTATAGTTAATCAATGTCATTGAACTATTTGCATAATTCATTATTAAATTATTCCGTATCTGCTTCCAGATTAGATTTGCTGCGTAACTTATTCCAAGAACTGGCGGTTCCTATCTAGTTTATTCAATAATAGAGATACATAATTAAGAGCAATCGGATTGGGTTGCATTTATGCATTCCAGATGTGTTAAGTGGAGTGGTCCTCGTGAACTGTAAGACTTTTCCGTGTCATGTTCGGGACATTTGCCAGAATAGTTTTGGAATAGTACACATTACGTAAGTGGTGTTATTACGTTGGCTAGGTGTAACAACGTCACTTATAGCCTGTATATTTGTCGCTGTATTCGGTTGGTAGAAAGCTCACTTATTTTTAAACTGGCTGTTTGACGGCGAATTATTAAACAACAATTAAACTCTAGACGTTACTGTTCAGGCGTTCAGGGTTTGTTTGTCATTGTCCATTATGAAAAAGGATACCTTTGGAATTGAGATACCTACATGAAATGTTCACATAATTATAATATGTATGTTTTTATTTTGAAAATTGCAGGTATGAACCAGTTACTATGGTACTATGCTGACCTTGAGCTTACCCGGTGTATAAACTTAAAGAAAATGAGGGAAGACGAGGCCAATAATGGTACCGACTTCAACTTGTTTCAATACGAAAGAGAGCCGGAGGGTTGTATTCTATGGCGAAGATTTTCAAAGTAATTCATACTCCATATAGTTTTCACTTTAATTTGTTTTAAACTTGATTGCACTGAATTAGTAATGACAACATGCTAAATGAATATTTTCCCAAACTTTCTTTTTCAGTTTGTTTGAAACCAGCCAAACGTTATTTTGGGCTGTATTTGGTCTCATCGAGCTAGAAAGTTTTGAGTTGGCAGGAATTAAGGGGTTTACCCGTTTCTGGGGTCTCTTCATGTTTGGCTGTTTCTCCGTCATCAACATTGTCGTCCTTCTTAATCTTCTTATTGCCATGATGAATCACTCATACCAGTTCATTTTCGTAAGAAAGCAATAGCAATCAATTCGCAAATACTAGTTTTCACATCTTTTACGATTGTTTTTTATTTCTGTTTTTATTAAATTAGTAGCTGAAGCAGATAAAATATGGTAATCCATTTTCTTTTTGTTACTTTAGGAAAAGGCCGATGTGGAATGGAAATTTGCTCGGAGTAAATTATGGATAAGTTATTTTGAAGAAGGGGCCACGGTTCCACCACCTTTCAACATCATTCCCACACCCAAGACGTTCTACTATATAGTGAGATGGCTCGTTAAGAAACTTTGTAGATTCTCCGTGGCAGCCAAACGAGAGCACATCAAGACTATCAGGGTAACTAAAGTAACAGAATATTTTTGTCTTCCTGGCTTCCTTCTCTGATTCCAGTCTCATCGTCCAACGTGCACACACGATAGAAAAAAAGCAATAAAAAAATAGTCCGGCGACCTTTTTTTGTCATTCGTTTTCTTAGTAAATCCATTACTGCTATTACACATAAATATGTATATTTTTTATACGAATTACACATTTGCACATCCCGTCTTCTCCTGTGTTTCTCTTGTTGTCCTTTTCTTCCACTTGCACGGAGAGAATCATACACACATTGGCTACTAGAACAAAGGAATATAAAAAACTATGAAGAACAAAATTTTTAATGAGAAAACTTTTTTCTGGCATGAGCGTCTAAAGTCTGACTAACATATTTTATGTTACGTAGACCCTGGCAGTAATACGTTATGTATTGCAAAATGGAAATTACCTTGTGCTGATGTGTTATAAGTTACCTGCGTCTCCCCCATCTCGTGTGCACACACATACACTCGCACTTGCTCCAAGAACTTACAAGGGAAAAATGATGAGTTGAGAAATAAATATTATCTTTTTTCTTCTTCTCGTCCTTTTGCATTTTATTTCCCTTTTCTACAAGTCTCCTGCCACTACCGACAAGAAATGGGATTTGTAAAGTATTTTGTGAAAACTTCTCAGGTTCTCGGCTCCCTTTTGTACCTCTCGTCCTGTGGTGCTTAAGCAAAGCAATGCTGCTGCCATGTTAGAATTTTATCATCCTCATGATCGCCGTAACATACCGGGTAGATATATGTTTTTTCTTCTGTTTCTTACCGGGTGGATCATGTCCCCTGTCTTGTCCATCTTCCTTGTTCTGAATTGTATGTAGTGTTGAATTTGTCGTGGACATGGACAACGCAACGCAGATATGATGAAGATGATGGTGCCACTACATCTGTATACCGCTGCTTTTTCCCATTGCCAGCTTTAGCCGTTACCTCAGTAGTATCCTTATTTCTTGTCTCTTCATATTCCCTAATATGACATAGTTTTATACATCATACATCACCTCCATATGTTTCATGTAGGGTTATCCACATTATCCATACTCCGTATAAACTGGTATGCTTATACAATCTTAAAGTAATGTCGACCAAGTAGTCGTCACTAGAGTCGCTATAAAGAACATGAAAACGAGAGAAAGCGAAGAAGGTGGACAACATGAAATGGGCAAGATGAAAAAGAAGAAAGTTGAAAAATGTTGAACTTACTGAAGCATACATACAATCCTTAGTACTAATGCAAGCACTGCGATGTTCACTTACGCTGATGATAGGGATGACGGTCGTAAAAAATTGGAATCAGCGAAAAAAATGGAAGAAAAAGGAAAGAGATTTTTTTGGTTGTCTCATTTTGTGCCTATATTGGTGGTAGTGCTTTGACACTATTGTACCACCGCGTTTTCTTGGATGGTGGTGACCTGACTAACGTTCTTTTCTCTCTCTGCACCCTGATCACTATCATCGTCATCTTCTGTACACCAAAAAAAATCCAGAACAAAAATGTATGTATATACATTGCATAATAATATCCCACCCTTAATTCACACACCGAGACCAGGCAAAGTTAACTTGTTCGTATATGGACTGGACATCTGCCAATCTCAAGTGGACTACTCTCTTCCTCGGCGTCCTCTTAGTGCATTGGCATGTTATGTCTAATGTGATGATGTTGGCGATGGGATTGGAGATGGTATTAAGGGAAAAAAATAAAAAATAAACGAAGCCAAGCAGAAAAAAACATATAAAGCTATATATACACACGAATGATGATCATGATGGCTGCGCCTCTTGCTTCCCACTTTCTCCAGGAAAAGCTGCTGGGAGGAAATTGTGGAGTAGTGGAGAAACGTAGCAGCTGTAATCATGAAAGTGATGATGATAAAGATAATGACGAGAACTCATTATTATATAATATTTTGCTTCTATAAACCTCGAACTTGTAACGATGAGACCATACCAGCACCCGTAATGATTAAAGATACTAACTAGGCAGCCGTGATGCAATGTTGTATTCTGTGTGCAGTCAATAGTACCATAAACAGCTAGTGTAAAGGACCTTTAGGGGAACATTAAGAAATTTAGAGAAAATGTATGCTATTTAGATTTTGAGGCTGCTGGTTCCATTCTCTACTCAGGAACTGAAGAATGGAGCACTTTGTGTGATTCCCTGTTTTGTCTTTGCTCTGTTTTCCATAGAAATGATGAGTATATTCATATCTTTTTAGTGGAATGTGGATGTTTCTTCATGCTCGATGATCTAATGGTCGAACTATTAATTGCCCTCGTGCTTTCTCTAATATATGGGTATTGTGTATTTTTTATCAGAAATCAACTTGCCATGAAAATATTTTTGCATTGTCTGTATTTATATCAGTGCACTGAAAAAAGGGGCTTCTATTATTCTAATGTCTAGACTCCATCTGTTTCCATTGTTCATAGTTGATCATTCATTCATTGTTGATGCTGCCACTGCTGCTGCCGTTGATATTGCGCTAACGACAGATATATACAAGCAGTAAGAGTAGAGTGAAAGTTGGGAGAAAGTACTGAGAATAAAAGCACGTCGTGCATGAAAGAATTAAAATAAAGGCACATCACACCCATAAATTTTTTGCTGTAAATTTTGTTCATATGGGAGGATATATTATTTTTGGCAAGCCACTAAACTGCTTTACTTAAAACATACAATAATAATAATAAAGGATGGAATGGACTGCGTAATAATTTCACTCTGTTAAATTGAATGGATCGTATAAAAGAAGCTGTAGTTTTTCTTTTTAAATGGTTATTTTCTGTTCCTATACAGCGGAAAGCCCAACAAATGAGCGAGAGAGACTTTCGGTACCAGGTACAGGAGCAGGATTTTTCTTTCTTTTTAAAATGTCTACTCATGGAAACATAACAGGAATCTGTATGGATTTTTGTAATAACTTTTTTTATGATTTTTTTCTTCTTCAGAATATCATGAGGAATCTGGTAAGACGCTATGTGACTACCGAGCAGCGTCAAGCGGACAATCAAGGTGTAACTGAAGACGACGTGAATGAGATCAAGCAGGACATTTCCGCATTTCGTTGTGAGCTTCTTGAGGTGCTCAAAAATAGCGGAATGAACACGACCTCGGTGACCGGCTTTGGACAAGGTAGTTATAAACTCTTTCCTTTATTCTGGTTTAGTTTTTAGTTACCATTTTTTTGGCTGTTTATATATAAAATGGAAAATGAAGGAGGTATTTTACGGGGTAGTTAATTTGAGTCGTATATAGACAGGTTTTTTTGGTACACGAAGCCGACCCTCTTGTGCATCCAGAAATAAAACTCATCTTTCGGGATTGCTTTTACTCTTTGCTTTCACGCTCATTATTCTTTTACAATACAGAGCTCCAACGCAAAAAAGAAATGATGGAATAATACCATTTGACACGCCTAATGACAGCGCTTCTATTGTGTTTGGGTTGTAGTAGTACTTTTGATTGTCGGGCTTATAAAAGGCCAAGCAGGATATTACCCGTTCTTATATAAGCTTCATGAGTCTTTCCTTTACCAGCCTTGTCCTAGTAAATCCTCTTGTGTGCCTTTTTTTATTATTATTGATCATGTCATAAAAGGTTTTTGCTATGCTACTCCTGGAATAGGAAAGTTGGCTAAAAGATTGAGTAAAAAAGGGGAATTAATGATCCAAAATTTTGTTGCTTATTGTCAAGTGAAAGGTTACAATGTCATACGAGTTTAATGCTCCAGGTCGCAGTAATAATTATTAGCGAAAAGTGTATTGCTAACAATTTTGTGGAACAATTTATTGTGTTGGATTGTTCGGGAGATTGGTCGTTTGTCGTTTTCATGTGGTGGTGGGTGGGGGACATGGAGTGAGAATGGGGCTAACTTTTTCCTACCTGTTTACATGGTCAACCAGATTAAATAGCTTTTTACAAAGTAAGTACTACTGGTTTATGATGACGATCAAAAAGGGCAAATTGCTTAGAAGATGAAAAAATACGAGCAAAATTCATTGCTGAACAATAGGTGGTTGACGGCGGTGGTTGATAGTTTCGTAAGTTGATGGGAGGACACACGTTCCTTTCAGATCTTACAGAATTAAATGGATAATATTTAGTTTGATGGAAATAGAAGACCAGAGAGTTCATTTTTTACGAGCGTAGGGAGCGTGCTTTTTACTTTTCATGTCATGAACATTTTGTGGTTTTATATGCAATAGAAAGTTATGAGCCCGAGCGGATTTTGTTGTGTAGACGGCCATTTATATATTTTTTATGTGATATGATGTGTGGTGGCCTGCTTCAATTGTTAATTGTGATGGCGTGTTTAGGGAGAAATGCACTAAAAAGACTTAATTAAAACAGGGAGTTAATAATCATTTTGATGGGTGGAATGTTACGATGATATAAATTATTATGGTTTTTTCTTTTCTTTTGTAGGCTCTGGTGGTAAAAAGAATCGTCAACGGGAGCGACGGCTAATGAAGGGTTTCAACATCACACCTGCACCTCCGTCCAATAGCACGCCACTTCTTTCCGATTTCACGGAACTTGACCCACTTCACGAGAATGAAGCCGTCCATTATGACAAGAAATCACCCAAGGCATCATCCCATACTACTAAACTATAATAAAAAATGCATGTGTAACTCCTTTTTGTTGTGGTGTGTGTGCAGACTAACGAAAAGATTTTTGATGAACAAGCCAACTAATTTTGTGGGTCGGTGGGTTTTGGGATTTTTTTCTGTGTCTGTTCTACAGAATAAATTGGCGAGGCTGGCGAAAATGGCTAACCAGAAACGAGAAATTTCAAAGAGAAAATGGGGCACGTTGATTGAAGCCGCAAGGAATGCAGGGATGTCGAAAATTATAGGCAGATCTAGATCTGAGGACTCGGTTTGTTCCACTTGCAGTCATTCCAGTAGTGCCATCAGGAAATTGAGGCAGCAGACGACGGATACCTGGTAAGGTTTACAATAAGCTTAATATGTTATTTAGCACTCTGTTTATCCATTGCATGCAAATTAGAGATGCCGTTATTGTCTTGTAACACGTTTTTTGTGTGTAGCGGTTCGATATCCAGTGTTAATTCCAGCGGTAAGAGGAAAAGGGAGAGATTTGCTCGTTCACGTTCCGGTGCCACCGTGCCGATTGCTGCTCATTTTTCGCGTTTGAAATTCCGCGAGAGCGACAAAGTTATTGGAAGTAGTGGTGCTGCTCAATCTTCCGGAATCAGCCAGAGCTTGGACGTCGGGGAGAACTCTGAAACGAATGACTCACTAGACTCGGAAATGCGTGTTAAGAGAACATCATCTGCGCCGACAGCTGAAGCTAGTGGATCATCTGCAGCAGTTAAGGCGACATCTTCCCTCCCATTGGGATCCCAATCATCTCCAGTGACTCCCCTGATCAAAAGCTCTTCCTCTGTGCTACGACCAAATGTCACTATAACTTCTGTGGAAGACAATAGTACTCCCGCTGAGGTAGAAATTATATCATCCTCCTCCTCGGCCCTTCATCATCACCCATCTTCAACTGGACCCCTAACGGCACGGCCAGGTGCACATATTTGTGTGCTTATGGAAAACGTCGCAGAATACCACAAAGTTGGTACAGCAACCACCACCGGCGGAAGTGGAGGTAGCTCTGCTACCTCACCTCAGGATGGATCTTCGTCATCGCAAGGGGGTGCCAGTGGTGGTCTAGGAACCAATGATAACTTACTTAAACCCACAACCACTGTCAAACCGAATGGGTCAATGGGATCACGCGCCCAAAGCACTCCCGGCGCGTCCAAGCTTCAAGGGATCATTCAGCCAGTTCGAACATCATCGTCGCATTCCGGATGGCTGTAAACAATGTCGAATCGAATAATTTTAAGGTTTAACTAAGAAACTCGATTTTTAAAAAGCAAATCTATACAAAACAATCTAGTCTACAATGATGGTCTTGTTAGTAGAAAGGCTCGTCAAAAGCTATTTATAAGAATAACGACAAAACTACGGTATGTAAGGCATTTACCTCCTTTTACCTGATTACTACTTCTGTAAAGGATAAAATAATGATACTCATTGTTAGTAGGAAGGTAACATTGTTTTCTCTGTGCATTGTCAACTAGCCGCTAGCCAATCTGTAAATTATCTGCTTTTTTATATACCGTACCTGTGCGTGTAGAATTCTAGACTCTAGCCATCAGCTAAGAACTACTCTCTTACAAAATGTATGTATGTATATACATGATGATATGTATATTAAATATATTTTGAATATGTTGTATGTAACCATAATGGTGAAGCTAATAGTAAGGAGTCAATACAGAAAAATCAAGTCGTTCGTGTTACAAAATGTGAAACATTTTTTATTTGAAAGGTCAATCATGATGATAGGCAGCTACGTCTTCAGAAATATGTAGCTGCTTTTACTCCACTACAGATCCAACATTTTTGATTAATTGTGGAAGAAAAATTTGTAACAGTTCCGTTGTCGCGGAACAATACTGTAATTGTTTTAAAAAACTGATAATGCTTACATGCATGGTAGTTTTTCTACCAATTTAAAGAGCAGCAACGCTCACACAACTGCAATTCACCGTCAGAGAGCAAATCCAAAATTTAATTTTGAAGCATAACAAATTCTCTAAAGTGTAAAGATTTCTGTTATGCAAAACATAAATGTGATTTTTATGATAGAGTTAAAGTTTAAAGATGAATGGGGAAAGCTGGAAAAAGCAGACATTTTCATCTTTTCATTGGTTGATATGAATATATAAATTCAATAATGCCAATCGTCCAATAATTATTTTTCAATAATAACTTACTTATTACTATATTAAATATGCAAACATGCATTGAATATGTAAGAGAATAAGTGTAAAATGTGTATTTTTTCTTTTGTTCTTGAGCATTTGTCAGCCAGCCTGATTAGCAATTTTGCAATTTGTTGGTAAGTTTGATCAAACAATGGTTTCATAATAGTATGTAATAATTTTATCATTTTTATACAAGGTGTTTCCTGCACAAGAAATGTTAGTCAGCGGTGATTTAGTCGGTACTCTTTGATTTACAGTAATTAATTGATTATATAGACTACGTAATAAATTTTATTATGTGCTGAGTAATTAGGTATGCAGTTAATGTTGCATAAGAGTATGTCGATCCCTACACATTAAATCATGTCATTAAACTCCTACTGTAAAGCAAACATGTATGTACTTACCTTTAATTTAATGATAATATTTTTGTTGAAAGAAAATCAAAATAGGTGTAATGATCCTTTATCAAGTGTGTGTACATGATTGCAAGCTACTCATTTTTATTGGTATTTTTTTTATTACGAATGCTATGATATTTGGTGCTGCGCTTCTGGAGAAAGGCGGAAGAAACAATGTTTGCTCATCAAAGCTGTAGGGAAAGGCGGATGGTGCGTTTTTTATTACAATTATAAATAATTAGATTAAGTATGTCATTATTATGTACAATTTACAACAATTATTCAATCAATGTATCTAATCAATGTATCTAATAAATGTATTCAATTCATAGTTAATGTTTGCGTATATACCTGTACGAATGTTAAAATTACTACGATGATAATGATGATGATTAATATGCGTGAAAGCAAAAGGACATTGAGAGAGAGAGAGAAATTATAAGGGTGCTAATTATATATTGATTGGTGATGATAATTCATGATTGAAAAGTGAAAATAAACGTTATCTTTAAAAAACAAATAGAATTCGGTATGCTTTTCTTAATATTATCCATAAATACATCATATTTTTTTTCTGTTATACTATTTTTGTGTATTGCTTACATACAACTTCTGGTCGTGGTCACCCATCTAACATTTTAAACAATGTAATGCGCACAACAACGAAAAATTACCGTTTACACTCCTGCATTTGAAATACACGTAAAATTAACTTTATAAAACTTGACTGACCCTTAAAAATTCTTATTATTGGTGCATAATATTATACCAACCATTAGACTGGTTGTATTGTTCACCACTTTTTGGTCTACATGCGGACATGATGACGTAGGCGAACACACAAAGTAAAATCAGGCAAGTTTCATAAACTCTTATTGTTACTCCCACAATTCTTGAAATATTTAAGTGGTAGCCTATACAGTTTAAGCTGTTAACAATAGTATTCCGTTGATGCGTACATATTACATTCTTCCTTCAATAAATTAACTATCCAGATAATTTTATGGTAACTTTGCATTTTAAAGTTAGTATGTTAGGCGGTAAAGACACTTATTTTGCTACACTATGTTAGATATTCCAATGGAGTTATTGTGATGATTATCTAGCTGTACGTTGTATAAACATTATTAGGTTTTGGTTCAGCCATCATAACCGCCAGTGGCGTACTGTTGTTGATGATGATGATGTTGATTATGATGCTGCTGCTGTTGTTGCTGATGATATCTGAAAGGATGATTGGGTGGGCACTGTACTCCCTTGCACTTGCGCTTGTGCTCCAAGTGAGGGCAAGGAGCGCCGCCGTTTTGAGGTGGGACCTTGATGTATCTTGTTCTGTACTTGTGACCCCGTCCGCAGTTGACACTACATTTAGACCAATGAGTCCATTCGCTCACCTCACAGTCGACCGGTGGTGGTCCGTAATTACTGTATGATGAGGAAGCAGGGGAGGAAAACTGGCGAGACGAGGAGGATCCTCCATAACCACTACCATAATTTTGATAAGCGGGAGAGGAGGATGAAGAATACGGACTAGTTTGTTGTGGAAGAAATCTATTGTTGTTTGATAACGAGGGCTGATACGGATTTGCCAGGTAATTTCTCGAGTACGTGTTCACATGCTGCTGCTGCTGCTGCTGATGCTGGTTATGATAACCTGGCATGGAATCTGATGGTAGCTCGGTGATTGAACCACAGGTATCTTCACAGTCCTCTTTTGAATCGAAAATGTTCTGGGTGCCACCGCAACCTCCATATGAAAACTTTCTGCATGTCTGGGAGGCCACGTCGTAGTGCCACTTGGCGTAGCTACCGCGGCATTTGATAATGTCCACAGGTTGTGTACAGAGTTCTGTAGGTATTCACATACAAGCATCAAGTAAAAATCACAAGCACAGGCCTCTAACCCAATAAATTCAAGAGCTTTGAAAAAAATGTTTTATAGGTACATACCTTGCGGAGTGCATTCGGTTCCTTCGCAAGACTGGTCATCATAAAGGTCTACCCTGCAATCCGTGTGCGGTGGAGGATGTACGTAACGTCTTGTTCTAATTTGAATTCCCTTTCCACAAGTGGCATTACAAGGGCCCCATTCTGTCCAATCGGTAGTTTCACAGCCAGGTCGTACGTCTTCAACATCCATGCAGTTGGGGAAAGCTCCCATGCACCTTTCGGTATCCACTAGAACGCTCGTGTCACACCCATGAGATCTTGCCATATCCGGATAAAGGAACTCCCGGAAGCGTCTTTTAAAGCCTTGTCCACAAGTGACTGAGCAACCACCCCATGGGTGAAATTCGGATACAGCACAAGATTCCATTCCAGAATTGTCAACGGGATACCTGGATCTGCCACCGTAGTTGGACCTCGAGTAACCCTCGTTACTTATTTGTGAAAACAAACTTACGAATAACATCATTGAAAATATAAAGTATACCGTCAGTGAAAACTACTGTTAAAATTCACTCTGATATAGAAAATGCTTTTTACCTGCACGGAACCTCGCAGTGTCGTTGCCGAGTCCTCTGACGGTTACAGCCAACATCTTTTGCCAACGCTTCGTTTTTGTAGTTACGATAGCTCTTTTGAATTCCAGGTCCACAGGAGGCAGTACTGGAGCATGTACTCCACATAGACCAGTCTGTCATGTCACATTCCGCTGCAAATAACCCCAAAATCATTTAGCAACAAAGTTTTACTCTGGAAACAAACTGACAATGAAAAATGCTTAAAAATTTAGTTCACTTACGTCGATCACGATCGTCCATGTCATCATACTGATCATCATCATAGTCTGCATGACCGCCTCTATAGGAACCATGCATTTGTTCCGGGCAGGAAGTTTCATACGACCGTTGTTTTGAGATGCGAAGTTTAGCAAACGGCTTCACCATGTTTCCGCTTGCATCATAGAAAGGACTTCGATCGTCCTCTTGCCAAGTAATTCCAAGAATCCTATCCTGAGGTATGGTTGACTCCTTCGGGGACTTGATTTGCAATAAAAAATGACAAGCAATGTATATTTATGTTCGCTCTCCTCCTCCCATGTACATCTTTTTAAACTTTTGTTTTCACTGTATTTTAAGTATTATTTTGTAATCTACCAAGTAAGTAACTCCATTGTCAGTCCCAGCATCCCAAGGATACAGTGGGATCACTTTGTTAGTAATCCAACTGCAGTTCTTCAAACACAGGTTCAACCCAGAGACACCCACAAACCAGTCTGGAGATGGGGCTGAAATAGCAAAAAAAGAGAAACTAAATTATAACCTAGAAAACTCGAATACTCCATGAAATGCAAAGCAATATGAATCTAATTTACTCCTTCATGAAATTTAACCTCTCTGCTCCTATCACCAACTACCTACAAACTCCCGGAAAATGTCTTATTACTTTCATTGCTTCAATTACATCCACAGCACAGTCCTGTTTACAATTTCCCTTTAAAAGTTCCAATACACTTCCATAAAAACACTTAAAGGCTAGTTCCTACACTGTGTGTCCTACATTAATCACGAGTAATGCTATCACTCTAAATCATATATAACCCTTGGACTATTAGCCTAATTTACCCAAAAAAATTCTACATCAAGCTGCATTCTAGCATAATATGCTCCTACCAATACAGTCTTCACGAAATTGGACCACCAGCACCACACCAGAAGATGAAATGCAAGAGATCAGAGAAAGAACCGAGTCAGAGTGCCCCATATAAACTTATTATCCTCTTTGTTTTCATTTTGTCCTTTCTCTCTTCTACTTTCTCCTCCACACACTACACTTGTTGTGAATAATTTGTGTACATTTTCTACTAAATAAATAAAGCCCGAGAGTTTTTACTACTTTTCCTCATGAAAACCATATTATAGTACAATTGCTTATAATATGTACTACTACTACAACTACTGTACTTACCAATTTTGGACACAAGAGAAATTAGGTTATGGTCTTTGTCTGCACGGAAGACGGCAAAAGTTTTGTGTCCGTAAAAGTTGGGATGTCGGAGTCCTCTCGCTTTAATGATTGTCCTGATATCTCCACTCTATTTTTAAATGTTATATATTTTTTTGCAAACAGAAGAAAGAACACATGAAAAAAAGGAGAACAAAAGGGACCAAGAAAAAAAACTGTAAGTTAAAGTTGCATTATTTTGGCATGATGGCATGCCAATGCCGACACAGCAAAACAGTTAAATAGCATCATTGTCATCATCATCCTCCTCTCCTTTCTCCTCCACTCTACTGATCCTCCAAGGCATGCACATAAAATTAGACAAAAAACGAAGAAGGGGAAAAAAAGGAGCCCGAGAAAAAGGACAACGCGTATATAAAAACTTTGATCATTAGACTATCGTTTTATGTCTTTTATATTTTGTGACTAGCAACCAGGCAAAAAAACCGGAAAAGGAGAGATATTTTTGAGTGAAGTGAAAATACGACTGTGTATTTTCTTTGAAAGAAAAAGCTGACGATTTTATATATTTTCTCCATATTTAACTCCCGTCTTTCGCTACTTGGTTTGAAGCTACTGCTGCTACATAGTCATCATAAATAGTTAATTCATAGATGAAAAATGTACATTCCAAAAAAATGTATGCACAGCAGAAAAAAAGAATGTGATTAAAACGGGAAATATTTCATAGAATCGGGAATACACAAGGCAGAGAGTTTTGTGTATATAACGGCGTTTCTAACCGAAACAAAACAGGTCTCTGAGTAGCGTTTAAACAGAAACTAGAAGAAAAAAATAAAAGAGTGGTTCTGGAAAAGAACAGACAGGATGACAATCACTAGTCATCCAGTTTAACTTAATATCACGACCATGGAGTAAAAAAGTGAAAGTAAACAAGAAGTTGTAATGGAAAAAAGGAAGCTAGTTTTCTTCTTAGAGAGAGCCAAGAAGACCCCAAATAAATCGACGTTGGAGGAGTCTTTTGGAAAATGGAGGAAAAAAATAAAGAGGAGGGAGTATAATATACTAGGTTTGGAATGAATGGGGGGAATTGAGGGAAGATTAGGTGAAAAAATATGAAGTTGAAAAGGAAAAATGAAGAAAAAAAAGAAAGGAACAAACCTCAGCTTTGAGCTCACTTTCAAGTTCTTTTGAGTCGCCAGCCTCTGCAAACTGTTTGAGTCCTTCGGACGCAATGTCATCCTTTTTCCAGAAACGGAAACTGGGAGCGTGCGAAGCGCCAATGATGTCACTAAAGTGAGCACTCCATGCATCCGCTGGAAAATCCTTTGGATGGGTTAGTGCCGACCAGAGACCTTCGAATGTTAACTGGAAAAATTAACAGATCATCATTCCATTATAAAACACATCAATAATATTTGTTGGATGATAGTAAAAAATATAATAACATGCAGCTCAAATATGAGATGCTAAGAGCTGAGGTATGCAATGCTGGAGGTGTGAAGTTGATGATGAAATTGTGTAAGATCAGATAAACAAGAGACGAATCAGACGGTAGGCAAGAAATTAAGAAAATATTGAATAGGGTCACGATAGGTGGTGTAGATAACGAAGGATAATCAAACTGCTTTTTATATTGAAGGAGTATATCATCTGATGCCTGGAGCTAAGAAGTTTTATTGTATGTTGATTTACTCTTCTAAATAAATATTAATTCTTGTTTTCATTTTCAATAGTAACAGTTGTTACATCAACTTTTAACATCTCTGCTTATCTTTGCCTAAACTATAATTTTAGGAAATGGGTTCTGTCGAAGAGTCAAAGTTAGACTTGCTTAAAAGTCGTAAAGTGGAGGAGAAATATGTCGAAATCGACATGACGTTTGTTTTATCGACTAATTGTACGATAGAGGAGTTTAACGAGTTAGTGGAAGCTGAAATTAAAGATGAGGATCGGAAGAAGGTACTCAAGGAAGAGTTTTTTGCAAGATGGAGCTCCCCGGAAATGGTTAAGGCCCGAGAACACCTTGAAGAGGAAGAGAGGCAAACAATGGCCCGGACCCAGGCGTGGGTTAACCAACAAAATGGTAATTTTGATAAAATACTGAAACTAATTTGTAGTTCAACTAATTATTCAGAGGATTGATTAATTGTATGTGATAAATCGTGTCTTATTGCATTTCAGAGGTTAAAAAGAGTGAGCACCGAGCCAGGGAGAGAGACGTTAATTGTAAAGGCATCTGTTTAATAGTTTAATTGGTTGTTTTATTGGGGATGATGGAGTTGGGTAAGTGATAGTAAATCACTGATTTTATTATTTTATTAATAATAATAATTAATTACATTAATGTTAATGACTTACTTCATATTTTGCTTCGTCGCATGCACAACATGGCTCTCCTGTTTCCGTTTCGTCTGGACCGACGTCAGTTTCTGGACATAAGGTTTTCGTTAGTTCTCCATCGTCCATAAACCACTGTCCTTTGTTTTTAATAATTGTCGCCCTAAAACCAATTAAGGATTACTATTTTATTATTTATCACATTAAACTTTTTATTTATGTTTTAGATTTTAACATTCCTTATTTTTACGGATTCAATGTTTAATGTTAAACCAGAGTTTAAAAAATAAATCATTTTTACTCATGTTCCTATATTATCAGTTTTGTCATTCTGATTGTGTTCTCATTCAATAAATCAATTAAAATAAACTAGCTGTTATATCCTAAATCTTGGGGCATTCAACCTTCTGCAATTGTTGGTCATCATCACCTCATACAGATCGCATCTCTCACCTTCACACCTACCGTTATTATCGCCAACGGTATTATTCCTTCATAACATGCATTCTAACCGTACAAAATATACTGAAATTATCTTACTTTTCCTTGCACCCTGACAAAATATCATTTCCCGTATTATATTTTTTTCTGCAGTAGAAGTATAGCTTCATTACATAACTTCCAGGTTTCCACCGCCTCATTTTCTTCTTCTTCGCCATGCATTTCGTAAAAAAGTAAGCAAAAGGATTATAAAAAATATCCTGGGTTTTCCCCATTTTTGTGCTAGAATTACTCATGTAAAAACGCTAATAAAAACGTATATAAACTGTTAAATGTGTGCAGTAAAAGTAAAAAGTAGCATAATATCCAAATTACTTTCCCCAGCGCTTTCGCTGATTCCTTGTATAAAAAAGGGAAACAAGAAGGATAACCATGAACAAGAAAACTTTTACATTTTGTCTTTGTTTCACTTTTATTCCAGAAATGAGCAGAAATATAGCTATAATCTGACTACAGAGAAAGCTGTTTTTTCCAGGTTTTCTCCAGGAATGAATAATATCACGGTATAATATCGCATTTTTACCTTTCTCTGATATCTTAACTAGCTCCTTTGAGAGATATATACCCAAAACGGTGAAATCTGCCGTTACCTTTTTTTTCAGGGAATAATATGGAACGATGATGGTTGAACGAGCAGATAAAAATCACCGCGTTTACATAAGCGGAGAAAAACTTTCCACTTGCTTTTTCTTTCCTTTTACCAGGATTTATTAAAAGAAGCCATTCTTTGACAAGGAAACAACCCGACAAGATATCCCCGTATTTACTTTACGATAATGTTTTTGGACTTTGTGCGGAGGAAAAGCCGTCATGCCGACTTTTAAGTTGGTAAATATTATTATTATTATGTGTTGTGTTGTATGTTTAGAGATGATTCAGAAAGAGGATCCAGTTAACTGGAAGTTGTCGGGAACATTCATATTTCCATGTCATGTCGCTTCGCCTCTTTGGAAATTTGAGATGTCAGCGTGGAAAATGTAAAGTGTTTCAGTTAGGATAATAATATGTGGATTTCATCTGTATGTGTGTAGTTTATCCAACTGTTTGTAAATAGTGCTGACATATAACGTGTTCCTATAAATAGCTGTCATTCGGGTAAATTCAGGCAGTTTTTCTATAGGTACTTGGGTGTCCATGGACTTTGGGTGGTTATTTACATTGGTTTGACGTTGTCGTTGCGGACAACTCTTGTATTTATAGTGCATTTAATGCTTTACGGTTTTCTTCTTCATTTCATTTGCCATGTCAAGTCAGAGAATGACAAGCATGATGACAGGTAAAGGCTTGTAATATCAAACGGAGAAGAGAGAGGAATAAGGAGATGCATATAAAACGCGGTTTTTCACTTTTCTTTCCTTCCAGCCGCAGAGAATGAAAGAGAGAAACGTGTGTGATGGTTCATGAAAGGGGAAATTTGAGGATGAAACTTGTTTCCGGTGCGTAAGGTAGCTAGAGTAAGAGAAAGAGCTAGTTTTGTTGTTGTTTTTCACTTTAAAAGGTAAAATGAGCCCGCCATTCACTCAAAAGCCCTGAAAAACAACACAAGTGAAAGCTCATTCCAATTTTCACTAATTCAAATTGCTTTATACACATGCTCCAGCAGAAGCACTGGAGAGAGTCTTACTTTACGTGCTTACTTTTCTCTTATGTTTTTTCAAGGAAAGTTGAACAGGAATCAGTTGTAGACTTGGGAGAAAAGAGTGAATGTGTCACGTTTGAAAACAAGAAATAAGTCAAGGAAGAAAAAGGAATTAAAAGAGGATTTATGACTGTTCTACATACACGTTTTTCTTCTGCTACACTGCTGATATATATATGTAAGTGCCATGGAATTTTACTTGGCCTGTTTTGGCTGTACTGCGGGAAGAAAAGAGAAAAAGAGAAATAGGGGCTCATTTTCCTCTTTTCTTGCCACTGCCACCAGTTTGATGTGATTTTCTAACCAAGATGAGCCCCATTTAATTTTATGTTACCCACCACCATCGCCAAACCAACAAAACAAGGGTCACTAATATGGACCTACACACATTGAGTCCGTGGCTATTTTCTGCCACTGACTACCATCATCATCGTCATCATCATCCAGTGGCCAGGCACGCACCAACCGCAATCTGCACTACAACATACAGGCTTCAACTATTCCAGCTAACTTCAATTCCACATTCTTTTTGGAAAGGTTTAGTACAAAGAAGGGTGCTCCGTCACAGTGACGTTGTTAGTGGTTTCAGGCTTGGACTTACGGCACACAGTTTAAGTTAATGAGTGTTAACCAAAGTAGTCCTGGAAATCTAATATCTGCGCCTACGCTCTTCTCTCTTTATTACCACATTTTACGTTTCTAGTATGTAGTAGCCCACTTTACTCTATTAAACTTTTTTTGGAGGTAAAACGTGTAAAGTCCAAAGTTTTCTCTTTTTTAGCGTGTAACCGCTTCTGTCTACCTTGGTTTTCAACATGACGTATGAAAATGAGAATGACTGCGGTTTTTTCTCTCTGCTTAATGCTGAAAAGAAGGGAGAAAGATACATAAGGTAAATAGCTAATTCTTAAGAAGAAATCTTGGAAGAAAAAGAGAGAAGAGGGAAACTAATAAGGAGCGAGAAAGAGGAATAATATATTACCTATTCTAAATACTTATAATTATTATTAGGATATGCTATCTCTCTGTCTTGCTATGCAGTTGTTGTAGTATCTGTATCGCAATCTAGTAAGTATTTCAGATGGAGGAATCTGACTGAAGCCAAAAAGTGGAAAGATTTAATTGGCTGTTGCCTCCTGTCTTATTTCAGCTTTTCTCCTTTACTTTGCCTCACCGACTTATTTAAGCCTTTCCCATAAAACTTTGCGTGCCCCTGTTTGCTCGCTACTGCTGCTTCTACTTCTGGCTCCGACGAGAAGAGCGAACAACACAACAGAGAGAAAAACACCGGTTTTCCCATCTCTTTTCCACATCTTGTCACAATAAAATTTTCCAATGGTCTCCCTCATTCCCTTCTAACTCTCTCCATTTCATCCTCATATCTTTACTACATGTATGTTGTAGAGAGGCGCACACGACATCAAGTAAGTGAGAGTGTTGGGAATTTGGAATTTGCTACCCCATATATTTATATACTTATCTAATTTACAACAGGGTCCATGGGGAAAGTTTACCGTAAATTTTGTGTGTGCACAAGGCCTTCTTATAGACTGCTACCAAACGCTGCATGGATGGGATCATGG
The DNA here is from genome assembly GCA_027743765.1 of Coecobrya sp. COE2. Classification (NCBI taxonomy): domain Eukaryota; kingdom Metazoa; phylum Arthropoda; class Collembola; order Entomobryomorpha; family Entomobryidae; genus Coecobrya; species Coecobrya sp. COE2. The sequence continues at coordinate 41,485 of JAHZMV010003850.1, read as the reverse complement.
AGAAAAAGGTACACAACAACACATTTTACAGAGTCGTATGTGGAGAACAAGTGTGTATGTGTAATAATAAGTTGGAGTGGATTTAAGAGTGAGAATCTAGCAAATTTTCATGTTGTATTCTAAAGCAATTGAATGAGAATCCAATGGAGAAAGTAGCAGATGTTTCATAATATTATGTTCCAAACTCCTCCACTACCAGCCGCATGGCAGCAAAGACTAAGACGAGAGAGAAAGACGAGCAAGACTATCAACAAGAGAGTTGACCTGTGAGATGTTGTCGTCTGTCACTTTGGCTTGCTTTCTTTTTTATGCTTGCTCACTTACACGTTTACTACAACAATATGACTTGTTCTTTTAGGGAGCGGAGAGACATAAAAGAATTTTCCCTGTTGTAAAAAAAGTACAATATCCAGAGCACAACTCTCTGCTGGTATAACAAAAAGAGCAAGTGTGTAATAATAATCAACAAAGAAAGGAGGAGAGGCGTGAAGAAATAAAGGGTGATGCGGTGCAACAGTATAGTGCAACGGGTGTAGGGAATGTAGTATGCTATTGAGTGTGGAGTCAGCAGTAGGGTCACAAGCGTTTGAAAGTAATGACTATCCTACCGACTGCTCTGTGAAAGTTGGAAGGGGAAAAAAGTGGACGGAGTATATAAGGGAAGACGACAATAAAATAAAACATGTTGTCTTGAGACACACGAAGATTTTCTTGGGGAGAAGGGAGACAGATATACAGATTAGAAAGAGAAAAGAAAGAAAATGCTTTCCTAGAATTTTTTCAGGAGTTTCGGAAGGACAAGGGCATCGTTTTTTTAAAGAGACAGAAAAATAGCAACAGCAGGGATTTCATCCAGCTTAACACAGCTTCCTCAATACTCTTTCGTCGTTACTGTAGACTTACTTAACTGTTCATATTGTACTGCTGCAGTGTAATAGGTATAGTTTGCTTGCAGCCTTGTTCTCTTGTTTACGATTGTTCTAGTATAATTTTTTATTATTTAGTTTTGCATAATAAAAGAAGTAGAGTCTTTTGTTGTAATAAAGTTTTTTCCGTGGAAACTTGCCTGAAGCTGACACATCCAGCCGTTGCAGGTGGCGCGGTCCACCGGACTTGAACTTCAGCCTTGGGCAGCTCCGAAGCATGCTTTACAGCGTGTGGACAATACTCTGAGAATCTGGCGAGGGAGTCCCCAACCAACTGGAAGCTTCCTGCGGACGTCTCAGGCGACAATGCATCAGCCGGCTCAGCTACCAACAGGAAACCGGAAAACTTTGTCACTGTATACTGATCTCCAGGACCTTGGAGTCTCACTGCAATGCAAACAGAAAAGGGGAAAAATGCATTTATTTTTGTATTAAGTTTGGTGGATGGTGATATTGATTACTCGAAAAGTGGAAGAAATAATTTAGGAACGCACATAATCCGTTCGCAAATAAATTTAATCAAGTTTTCCGATTACATCAAACCGGAGTAAATGCTGGAGGAAAGTTTGGCTGGAAAACTTTGTCTTTTTTCTGCGTATACATGCATTATAGGAGGGGAAATAACACCCTAGCTCCCTATAATCATCATTAAGCAAGATTATCGTCGTGGGTGATGTGGTGTTGGTGGTGGTGTGTGTGGTACAGGAACAGAAGAGATTTTCAGCATAACTCGTGCTAAAAATGTAAAGGATGCATCAGGCAGCCAAAAGAGGTCCAATCATTTACAGCATGTTTCTATTCCAAATTTTCAGCTCTCAACCACTATCATTATCTTCGCAGTGCCACATACCATCATTACTATCAGCAACTCCAACCAACCAAACCACCTTTCCCCAAAAAAAAATATATCTATCTCTAGCCTGAGTGAGCAAAGTGGAAAATGGCCAAAAGTGTCTTGCACACATTTTCCAATGAAAAGTATGAATTGGAAAGTGAGAAAATGATCATGCCGTGCATCCAACATGAGATGAGGATGCTTCTTATGCGTGATGACAATTGAAACGTGGCAGCAACCCTAGTCGTTGCTGAAGTACTCTTGCAGATGATGTGATAATATCCTCCAGCAGCATGGACTCCTCCGGTGGTAAACCCATGTAATCAGCATACTCCCTTCATATGCGTACTCATACATCCGAAAGAAAGTTTAGCATTATTACTACCACAATAATTTTTAGCATTTAATTCTCTAATTTTTGGTGTGCCATTATCATCGTCGCACCAGTCGCACCAAATTTCATCTAGCCGACAGCCAGCGGGAGGAGGAACGCGTTCTATTCCTTCGGCATCTCGGGCCTTTCTATTTTTGATGACATGCTTCCTCACTTGGACGGGTACACTTTCTTGTTGTCGTCGCCTTGTTGTTGTAGCATCATTCAACCCAACTCCATCGCTGAACCCAACCCGCCGCCTGTCTCGCAAAAATACACAATGGAGTGAGTGAAAAGCAATCTGTTGTTGGTTTGTGTGCCACTCGTCTATTTCTTGCTCCTATTGCTGATGATGATGAAAGAGAAGAGTGTTGGCGTTGTTAAAAGAATGAATGGGACAAGTAAGACGTGCGGATTTTTCTGCAAGTGACACCAACACCGCTTGTCGCAGAGAAGTAGTGAAGCTGCACTTGCTTTCTGTGACTCTTTGCACTTCACTCACACACAATATATTATGATGATGACACCATGACAATATATAGGAGATTTATATAAATAAAAAATAAGCAAGGGGGCAATAGAGAGGAAACGAGAGAAAAAAAAGAGAATTTGTTGACATGAGTGTAAATAGATGTTTGTACAACAGCTTCCCAACCACAACCAACTCACCTTTCCATTTTCCATTCTTACTCGTCAACAGCAGCAATCTAAGCATACATATATCTTATTCAGCCAAGGACCCACCCACACACTTTTCTTGTCCCTTTTTCAGATGCAGACTTTTATATATAGACTATAGACGTTATGATTAAGTAGTGGCTCCCACATCCACCCATATCACTTTCACTCAGTCAGTTATCATCACCATTTCCTCTTTTGTCAACAAGAGCATTCGGAATGTCCCGTTATATTTTTAATGGCTGCTATTTAAGTTTCATGGCGCTAAGAAGGTATATATACCTATGCACGCTGGTTTCTAGAAGAAACCATGCCCTCATCACCATGTTCTGTCCCAGCGATATAGAGAGAGCGCACATTGGGAAAACGCATTTATCGTAAATGTAACAGTATTGAGAAGGCAGTTAAGCAGAAGTAGAATAAACAGTGGAAGAAAAGCAAGTCATTGTAATGCTAATTATGATGGTGTAGTCATCCTAATCAACCACACGAGTCATGATGGCATGGCCATGTCATGCCAGTGCATAATCATTAGGCATAACTCCATTCCTTCTCTGTTTATTATTCTTCCCTTTCTTCTCCTTCCTCCTCACTGACTGCCTAATAAGTTGAATGAATCGAAGCAAAAAATCTAACTGGGAAAAATAAAGCAAATGAGGTGAGGTCCTCTGACACAGAGCTCTGTTCTCTGACTGCCATAATGCAAGAGGATGGAAGCCAGCCCAGAAGCAAGCACCATTATTATAAATATTTGCCTTTGTCTGTTTTTCTTTGCCATGTCTGCCTGCCTGCATGCCTTCTCTCTTTGTGTTTTTTGTTTGTTCTTCTTTGAATGTAAAATTAAGAATGATGAGGATAATGTCGTGTCGCGGGGGATTCTTTTCCGGATTACTGGCTTTATTCTCTCTCTCTCCCTCTTTCTCTCAGCTTCTTCCGCTTCTTCTCCTCCTCTTCACTCATGACTTGACTTGACGTCTACTAAGGAAAGAAAGTCTGGGTTAATCATGATCTTCTTCTTTGGTTCGTTCGTGTTCCGGCTACGCTGCTATGCAAAGAATGTCTATCTTAACACAACAACTTCGCTTCACATCCTCACCGACCAACGAGCAAAGTGCGTTGTTGTCGTTTGGTGTCCTATAAAAAGCCCAAACCAATTTCCCCAAATTGCATTCCATTCTTCTTTAATGTACTTTACTGCCACCATATAATGGTCACAGTCAATATTATTACTGTGGTGGTCTTTTCTATATTTTTATTATGCAAAACAGAAGACGGGAAGGATAGACAGAGAGAGCCAAAGAGAGGATTCCTGTATGACACTAATGAGAAAATTTTGGACAAGAACTCACTTTCTTTCTGCGTTTTGCATTTAATTAGCCAACTACTGTCATGCTATGCTTCATTGCAATAAATAACGACCCTGATGGGTGGTGGTGAGAAGGCACACTATCTGTCTTTTTTCGCAGCTTCTTCACTCCACTTCTCCCGTTGTTGTGCTCTTTCTTTTTTCTGATATAACTCACCAACACTATCATTAAGAATGACAGGAGAAAAACATTGAAAGTAAGTACGGTACTACAATATAGTGTGCATCGTAAATGTGGTTGGTGTCATGATGATGGCACTAGCGGTATTATCGTTGTCCTCGGCCGACTCCACACAAGAAAACAATAACAACATCAGTTTGTACTTAATTTGATCTTGCTTGTAAATTAAATGCGAATTCGCAAGTTACCCACATTTCGAGTTGTACTAATTTCTTTGTGGGTTTTCCCTTTCAGTCAAGAGGAATTACAGCAACAGTTGTAAATGTTTGTGAATGTGCAATTTTTTAATTTGATGTGATGACTATTGCTTTACTGTGACTATCAAAAGATTTTATTTGTTATACAACAGTTCGTTATTACATCGTATTCTAGAGAAAGGGCAAAAAATGTGCGTTTCCCCAAATATTGGGCATATTACTGTTTCTTATTTGTAGAGAAAATTCTGTTCGGAAAGGCCAAAAAATGTTCTATCAGAAAGTCATGCATACTTACAAATATTACACTTGTCCCATTACATTAGTAATTGTAATCTGCAGTTTGTAAATTTTAAGCAATGAAGGATGTTAACTTGGTAAATTTGATTAAAATATATCAAAGTAAAAGCTAGACTATAGCTATATACACGAGCAAAAATTTAGCAATTTGTCATGAAGAATTTCAAATTTCAATTTTGCTTGACTTTTCCAATAATTGGCCGTCCTTTCTTACTCTACACAGGATACATGATGAGAGTACAAGCGGAAAAATGAATGAGAATGAAACGACACGATTGCGGATGAGGACAAAATATTACGAGAAAAGCAAATCTATTTTTAGCGTCGCCATTTTCTTGTCGTGTGTAGGATAAGTATGCAAAGGTTGATAAGTAAGATTAAGTAGTTTGGAATGCGGCTTTGCTACTATTACAAGAAAACGCTACACACCATTCCATCATTATTCTTATGATTTTCGGGATACTTATCGCGTAAAATTAATATCCTGTTGATGACAAACTTCAAGACAGACTGTTAGCCACATGTGTGCTGTGTGATCCGCTCTCTTTGCATCTTCACAGCACTGCTCCATCTGTATCAACTGAACCGTTGCAATGAGACGATTCATAGTTTGGAAAGCATTCGAAAAGAAATCCAAGATCGTAAATAAAAAAGAGGCTCGCATTAATATTTTACAACGTGCCAAAAGTTATATGAAGGTGAAGATAAGCAAACATAAAATACCTACACTAAACACTACACACAGACACACGCAGCAACTTTTTTCGTAACAGACAATTAAATATTTTTTTATCATGAGCAGTTGATCGACGACCTTGGCTTGTCAAATTAAGTGTTTTGGTACACTACTACGGAAACTATTTTTCATCATTTTCTTCTCGAATTATCAAGCAAATGGAAATAAAACCTGAAGAACAGTGTGCACCCTACATTTAAAATATTGAACAGGAAATAGAAAACGTAGAATGTTCTATTATAAGAAAGCGGAAAATAGAATGATGGCATTGTTATAAGAATTTATACACATCACATCATCAAAAAATTTTAAGGAGGGAGCACAACTTGTAAGTAACTTTTTGGTCCCTTTTTAGTCTTCTTTCTCTTTCAAACATCCGTGTTCTCACTTCACCCTACTCTTTTTTAACGGCTTCCCTCCATCTTTCTTGCTCTCGTTATGTATTTCATTCGATCTCGGTAATAGCAAGTAAATCACTGTCATCACCACATGGTTTTTAATGGTGTGTGGAAATGACTGAATAAGCACACTCGCCTCTCGTTCCTCACCATATCCGTAGCAGGAGTCAGACCAAATCTGGCGTTTTTCTAAAACTTTGCTTGCCTCTATTCCACACAGTCCTATTTTCCAGTTATGCTGGCGGAAATACAATCGGAAAAATATAGTGACGGGTTGATAATGATGACGATGGGAAGGAGGAGCAGGAAGGAACCAAGATTATGATGGTGGTGGAGGTGGGCAGAAAATTTCTTTTCCTCTGCTAGTAAGTCAACTCATGTTGGAATAGCGTGCCTTGCACCCAGTCATTCAAGAGGAAAAATTATTGACTAATGCTGATTTACATTGTAAACCCATCATCATCCAATGTGTGATGATGGTAGGGTTTTTGCTGACTGAATTCAAAAGGAGTGCGTGATGACGATGGTAATCATAAAGAGGAGAGATATTATGCTGATCATGAAATAGGAATGAAGGGAGACAGCCGCAAACATTTATTCTAACCTAGCCCATTACCATCATTACAACCATTACAGAATGTACCATACTGTCATTCAAGCGATAAAGAATTAGCTGTTACACGTCTGATGGGAATTTAAGAAAGAAGTTATGACATGGTTTCAAAGAACCAAGAACACTCAGCAATTCCAGAAAATTATACTCAATTTCGATTTATTTACAATGTATGTCGTCGTTACTCTAACCTTTGCAGAAATATTTTTATCTGTGGGAATTGATTCACACGAACACAGAATATATAAATGCTGAGTAATTGCAGACATTGGCAATGAAAATGTGAAGTAAGAAGTAATGATGAAAAATTGATGATTAAGATAATATTATGTTGGCAATGCACTACTACCACAACTGAAAGAACTCGCCTACGACAAGAAATTGCAAAGTTGTTATAAAGAATATTAAAAAAATGTCGTATTTGTACTGATTTAATATTCCTAAATGCAATTGATCAACATTCAAAACATATAAAAAGACAGTTTGATAATTTTAACAACACGTCATATACCAGTTTGCGATACATGTACATAGGCCGTTATAAAAAAGAAGTAAACTCATAGTCAGTTATACTCAAACAGAAGAGGTGTTTGTGGAATACACCGAAAAGGCGACAAATGTAACAAAGTAAAAACCTTAATTCTTCGGTCGGTCGGGGTTATGTCATTCTGAAGGTTTGGTTCCTCAAATGGAATAACAATAAATGTAACGAGTCTACATTTTTATCCGGGTAAAAAGTTATTCTTGGGGAAAGTATGAATTGGTTTTACTATTTTATAAATAAAAAAGTTGGAAAGCGGTACAAGGGCAAGGATATGGTCACAATAAATCAGAAATAAATAAAATTATCTCACTGTAGAAATGGCATTGTAGATTTTGACATTCGAAAGAAAAGTAACGGTGAACGTGTGAAAGTTGAAAGTAATTTTGGAATACTTCAACAGTGTCGGATTCCAAGAAGAAGAAGAAGTAGTGGTCAACATTAAAACAACCACTATTGTTCTTCCCTATTTTGCCATATTATGTACACAAAGTTATGTTCATTCCTCCTTGAATATAGCCCGTAATATTCATATACGTTTTCCACATTTTTTGTAGCTTTTTATCTTCCAAGCTCAAACAAATGTAATGTCATTCTTGATGATAAAAATGTAAGAAAACTTTACTTTTCAATCATGAAAATGATCATAGGATCGTCTTTGTCACCATTGAAAATACTCTTTATCCCAAAAAGTCTGCGAGCAAAAAGTTCTTTTTGTGAATTTTATGCCGGCTTTTTGACTTTGCATAGTATCCGCAGTCACCATACTACCGCTTTCTTTATCTGTATTTGATTGAAATGCAACGGAAACTAGACGCGTTTTGGTATTAACATTCTTGAAATTAAGTAGACAGTTTACTGTTTTCAGCTTGTAGCTGGCTTATTCCTTCTCAAACTTTTTGCCGGGGGAGAGGTATAAGTAAAAGCTAACTTTTAATGTCAAGCAATGAGCACAAGTGAAAGTCTCCTATGAACTTGAAACTTTTCTCCAGATTTACAAAAAAGCTATAGGGGTAGGTTGATGCTAGAAAAGGAAGAAGAAGCATAATATTTGTACAACGACATAATTTCAAATTAGCCCTGATAAATAAATTAGCTTTACTAATGAAAAATCTGGATTGGGTAAAATCTGAATAGGAATTTACCCTGCTATCAGTATGCTTCTGATGAACGAGATTATGCGGTATTACATATGTTGTAACTGAGGATATAAAAGCAAGGACCAAAAATATTTTATAGTCTTTTTTTCCTCGTTTAATAGCAACTGCAGTAGTGAAAATCCTGGGATAGTGAATCACATCACGCTTTCTCGGCTACACTTTCCCCTTTCCTATCTCTCTGGAGCCAACAGATTCCTTTTTTCGTAGAAGAGTGTCAAGGTGGTCATTACATGAGGAAAATTCACTTAGCAAGTTTACTTTAATCTTTCCGACTATTGCCTTGTTTAAAGTTAACCTGGATAGAAAAAGTTAAGCTAATAAAGAGGAAAGGAAACAAACAAAGCATATTGTCATTGCTGTAGCAACAATCCCTACACAACCTCGTTCCCTGCTCATCTCGTTACTGAGAATGAAGGGAACTCTTTACGAGAAAAAAAAGAGAAAGAGTGGAGGAACATTAGCGAGAACAAAAAAATAAGTGGGTAGACGAGTAAGAAGAAAAGATGAAGCAATAAAAACAAAAGTTAACTGGAGTAAAGCTATTTGACGAGAGGGCCAAGAAATTTCATTATTAAGAAGACTGTACTCTAGTTTTGGGCAGGAGTGTGTAGGATTTCGAATTGCACATTACGGTGATTGTTATAGTTGCGTTAATGTTATTGGAATGGCTTGTAAAAAAACCTCTGAAATTGCCAACGTAATGGGCCCATCAAAATAACCTCATTCACTACTGCGCTCCAATAGAACAGGTCATTGAAATGATAAGAGATCACATTTCTTTCTCTCAAATTTCGCAGATATGAATCACTTTGCAATAATCCGGCCGATCAAAAACGACCAATGAGCTGTTATTAGTTGGTAATCTGTTGAATTCCCATGAAAATGACAACCTACCTGTATAAACGGCTTCCGGTATGTATTTATCCGGTTTGTCCGGATCTCCACTAATGACAATTTTATATCCATGGTCACCCGGTAATTTGGGTACGTTCACACCTGAAGGTGCCCTGTCACAATATAGCCCATTCACACCACTTACCGAGAAACAACATGAAACCACTAACAATACTGAAATCAGTTTTGAGACAAGGCACATGGAACAACGGCCACGACTTTCACTCTCCCACATAATAAGACTTATAACAATTTCCAACTATTTGTCTGTAAAACCGTCTGTAACTGTTCCTTTATTTGGGGCAGCAAGAGACACTAATATTTCGCCAGTTAACGTGGCCTCCTAGCCGACAGGCTTCCAATTTTCCTAAACAACTGGCCACCACACAGCACTTAAACCAGTTTAAATAATAATGTTATGTACAAGTTAACAGTAACGACAAAAGTAACGTGACTTGACGAGAGAAAAAAAATCAGTGAAATGGCAGAGAGTTGTTTGAGTGGCTTGTCTATTTGAGTGTGTTCAACAACCAGGATAGGATGCAACTGTCTTGGAACCAAAGTTGTACACTCCACTCAACCACTTTTCCTTTGCTCGGCTCAAATCAAGATCCTCCTGCGAAACAACTCTTACAAAGCTGCTTGCAGGAAAGGCTGCAAAAATGAGCCGAGCTTTTAGTCTCTCAGCTCTTAGCATTTTGCTGTATTTTTTTTTCTTTGCTCATCATCAACAACAAGGTACATAGTAGTATGGCGTATTATTCCACTAAAAAACTGTAGTTTCGGAATAAGTGTATTTTTTTGAATGATGCTCTCTTCGTTGATAGTTGGTAGTGGAGGAAATGCTAACAAAATAGAAAAGAAAAGAATTATGTTGGTTATGTTGTGTGAGATAAGAGAGTAGAAGATGCCGAGTTACTCAATTTCTCTGAGTAGTTGTCTCCTGCCCCTCGTTCAAGTAGGATGCGTGAGTTGGAAAGTAGCTCAATTTGTAGCATGGTTTGGTGCAACTTGCTGAAAAATTGAAGAATGGAATTCTTGATGTCTATATGATCTGATTCCAAAGGTGATTCACGTGGAATTTTTATAAGGCTTGAAGTAATACTACTACGATTTATATGGCTTGTGTCATTATGGAAACAACCCGATTAACTATTATAATGGTTATACGATTGGAAGTTACCAAATGGCTCTTGTAAACTATAACAAAGGAGGATGTTGTTTATTTTTCTGAAATGTAGTAATGCAAATTGTGTATTCTGTAAAAAGTTTCTGAGGGCAAATGATTTGTCTAGGATATGATCTGTTAACAGTTTGGCAACTGTCGTAGATTTGTATAAGGATTGGTTTTAAATTTTGAGAATGCTAATTCTACTTGTAAAGGAAGCATAAAATAGGTTTACATAACAGTCATTTTATTTAGCAGAGCGAAAAGGTTACCGACAAGAAGTTAAGTTAAATGTTGAAATCACCTTAAATCTCAGCCAAAATGATCAAATCTCTATTGGTCATGTGGTCTCCATAAACCAGAGGAAGCATTCAAAAGATGATTATTTAGTTATAATGGTTAATTAATTATTTATCATTACAGAAAAGGTACGATAAAATCTAGATTCATAAAGAAGCTCATTTAATCCAGCGTAGCTGTTTTAGCTGACGCAAAAATCATATTTATGTACGGCATTAGAATTACCAAAATAGATGATGATGAATGACTTGTAAGATAATTAGGCCATGAAACATCAGAGACGTCGATTCATTAAAGAAAAGCGAGTACATTGATAACCTTTTGTGTCTCCACTCTGTCCGGCCAGTCTCACTGCGAATCGACGGTTTCAAGTTACAATCCATTTATCTACAGATCAAAGCAGCCTATATGCGTAGCGTAATTTGTACGAAATACGTAAATATTTAAGACCACGCACGAGCACATTTTTTTTACTGAAATGAGATACCTAACTTAATATGAGCTTCTTGAGTGCTTGGGTATTTGATCCCCACATCTACACTTGAGTAGAAAATGTTGCCATTTCCCCCAAAAAGTTCCATAGTCAGCCATCAGCGAAAATTTTACTTGGCGAGTCTCGTTTTGGTATATTTTTAAAATGAAAGATTTTGAATATTTTTATATAGATTTCTACGAACTGTCCAAATAAATTATTTTCCGACACTGACAGGCACATTTTATTTGAAGAACAAGAACAGGATATATGCAAGGCTAAAAAAATCTGTTTATCTGTGTTGACCGTTTACTGCGCACCTTTCTTCCATGACAGGTCTGGCGTTCATAAATATAAAAGATGTACATAGGATATACGCTGTTGTGGACAGGAAGGGCACATGAGCATCTGGTAAGTTCCAGCTCAATGAGAAAGAACGCATAAAATTCATCATCGTCACTTCAAGAGAATTCTGTCTATTTTTTCTGGATTTCTCTAGTTACAAGACAACAGACGCCATACAATAATCTGAAAGTCATAGGTCCAGTCAGATATTTAGAGGACGGCAGTCCAATATTTTAGGTAGATATAATCATTGATTATATACAAACGCCATGTCATCCTTCCAAGAAGTATATTGCATTGTTTCTTTATTCAAAAGCAAGCGTTTCATAAACTCTTAATGAGATTCATAAAGCTGATATTATTGGGTCTGCATTCCGTTGTGAGCTCTGGCAAGAAGTTCCATTCTGTGCATTTTTGGGGCAGGGCTCTCTGAAACGAGAGCAACAGTCAAAAACTATCCTAGGAAACGGATTCATATTTAAATATCCTGTTATACAGTTACAATCCAAATGAAACATGCTGTTGGCAAGTTTATTGCGCAGTAAAAAAGTACATTTCCACATATTGTTACAATGCATAAATCACCAAAAATAAATATTCATCGTGATCACGATCCTTCTCAAATTCAAGACATGGCATGGTTTTTTTTGGCAATCAATGTGAAAATGTTGACATGTATGAATTTTTTAAAGGTCCATAAAGAATAGCGCGTGGGAAGTAGGTATCATCACATATTATCTACATACATTTCCATGATCCTTATGCAAACCACATGTAGATGCGGCGAAAATGGTGGTGGCAGGCTACAAGACAAGCAAGGTGAGGCTATTAAGATGACTATCCCAAAGTTAAGAAAACATAATATCTGTCGTCTTTCCACAAAAACCACATCAGTAAAGAATACACTGAAGACCCGTCCGCCCTGTCACTAGTTGCTACTATTTATATCGCCAGCATAATATTTTGTCCATGGTAATAACAAACAGCATAACATACATAACATGAGTCATGTCATAAAATATTTCACACACACAACAGATGCCATACAAGTGTCGTACATATAAATATAAAGGCATTTTTCTTTTGCACACATACAACATAGACTATCATTCATAGTACATGCCACCGCACTTGTTACAAGTAATAATGATAATCGGTAGCAAGCGTTCCTTTGTGTCATTTGTCATTTGCCGTTTAGCCTAGGCTTTTCTTTGCGAAATTCCTCCATCATACTTGCTATGAAAAGTTTGCTGAAGCCAAAGAAGAGCTTCATAATTTCTCTTTATCAACCCGTCAGGCATAAAAATGGAGAAAAGTTAATGCTATACATAATAATATACTATAAATAATTTATAATGCATGTAAAAAAATTATATGAACGATTTTTCTTGGAATCTATGGAGTGCAAACGTTGATTATCTTGATGGCAACATAATTCCGTACAAATATTTAGCAGTTATTTTATATGTGATAAAATAAATAATTATAAAAATGGGATGTATAACTCAAAACTGTTTGGTCATGATGAAATGTTGATGTTGTTCGCTAACATTACACGAGCGACATTCATGTGTAATATAACCACGACTCAAATGCTAAGAAAATGATACGCGTGGTGATAAAAATAGACGACTGTATAAAACTACACATTTTACTGTGTAGCTTTCTACTACTGTCCATGTCCGCTTAATATAATTAGTTTATTTCATAAGTTTATCATAATAAGATAAGACGAGTGACGAGTAAACTGGTCGTGAGTGCATGGAAATGAACGATAAGTAGTACATTCGGTGCAAGGCTACTAGGCTGCTACTATTGCTACTCAATGAAGATGGTATTTCAGAAATAGTATAGAAATTCGGTACTACAAACAAACTCACTCTCGGTTTTCCGTCTTTAGTTGTGACCCAGCTTGCTCATAGGTGACCTATCTATGTGGTCCGATAAATGTTTGATGACTGTAAATTCAGAGTTCTGAGAAAATTGCAAAATGGAAAAACACAAGGGATTAGATGTTGCATATAATATATATGTATAGGTATGTGTTATATGAAGAGGGCCTGGTATCGTAAATGACAGCGTATATAAATATATAAAGACTTGAGAATGTCGGTGACTTTAATTTTCATTATTGATTTTGTCGTAATGTAATTGTATATTTTTAATCCTTTACAGGATCTTTTCATGCGTTTCGAATTGGGTTTATTAATTTTAATGGTTTAATGAGCGATCACATCACCCTGCCGTGCTCACTAGTTTGAACCCAGTTACCTTGACAGGAACTTGAACCATAATGGCCAATCGTAATGTTGAATGTTGAGCTTGGTGAGTTGTACGACAGTATACTACTGGCTTAAAAAGTTTGTAAGAAATTGCATAAATATCGTACGGTTTTATGATGAGCAATGTTGCTGACCTGCAAAAAGTGAGTATTGCGATCATGGTTACAATTGGCAGATGTAAATCATGAGCAAATTGTGTCCTTGCTTTCTCTGTATGTAATATATATATATACATGATTGTTATGTAAGGGAGCAAAAGTTTCACCTTGAAGAAGATTTGGATAAAAGAGAAGTCTGAACTCAAATTGAAATGGATTACGATATTTTTCTGTGATCCAGTGCATAATTAGGGATTAGAATGAGATCTTTCGTATTTGAAGAAAATTATTGGATGAAAACTGGAATTATATGATCGCTTTATCCTTCTCAGAATCAATGATGAATAGATTTATTCACCATAAAAGAGACACAAAAGGAGTCGTAAACAATTGCAATTTTACAAACAAAGTTGTTTGCTCTTTTGATAAATCAACTGGAAATTATTGCCGTGACCTTATGACTGGCTTTGTAGCCTTGAAATGTCAACTTTTATTTCGTAACATGTACTCAATTTACAAAATGCCAAGTTTCTGCTTGAACAATGCCAATTGGGCTAAATTTTCATCCCTCCATTGCCTCCTCTCAGGAAGTGCAGAATCGGCCACTTTCTCTTGAAGCTGTCGATCAATCTCTTTAGATCCCTCGGCAGTCATTTTAGGAATTTCCGTTTGTGTCAAAGAAACGTCATATATGGCCTGTCCATACCGCTCACAATAGTCAGTGAAGCCCTCCGCATTCAATTGAGCAGTTTCGAGTGGTCCAATGAAGCAATATCTGGGAGCAAGCCCTTCTGTCATAACCACATCAGCGTCTTCAACACTTAAGTAGCCGTCGTTAACCAAACGCCACATTTCGTTTAGAATGGCGTACTGGACACGGTTCAGAGCAAATCCAGCGAGCTCCTTGTTCATGACAATGGGCTTTTGACCAAGGTCATTCAAGAGTTGTCTCACGTGGGCAGTCACTGATGGATCTGTGGCTGGCGTAGGCACTATTTCCACAAGACGGACAAAGTAGGGTGGATTTACCTAAGAATTGCAAAAATACATGCTATATTATTACCATATACTAAACTTATGAAATGCAAATACTTATGTACGCAAAAAGTTATAACGACCTTATCTCTTATCTCTACTCGTTTCTTACCGGATGCACAACAACAGATCTTTTGCTAATCCCAAAAGCGCCAATAAACTTGGAAGGCATAATGGTTGAGGTAGAACTACCAATGATAGCCTTATCATTTCCAATTTCAGTGAGGATTCTGTCCAAGTCTCGAAAGACCCCAGTTTTGATTTCCAGGCGTTCTGGAGTACATTCTTGAACGTAGGTTACATCCTTCAAGGCCTCTTTCAAGTCACTATGATCTATAGTATTCATAAAAAATAATTGTGCATTGTAAATGGGGAATTTCCACTGCTTTCAAATAATTGTCAAAACTTGAACCAATATAGGTACTCACAAGAGATTAAAGCAATTTGCTGGTCGGCCGTCAATTTACCGCGTAGTTGCCCCTTTGACTCCAATGATTTGAGCTTCTCAACGATTTGATTTGGAGCTGCGGCGAGAGCAGCAGGAAACGAGTCATACAAGCGAACTTTATGGCCACCAGAGGAGAACAGCATTGCCCAGGATTTCCCGACAATGCCACTAAAATTATTATGTCATCAAACAATTATTTTCCATTCTGATATAACACAGCATGCTATCAAATAATTATATACCGTTAAATTAGCTACATATAGAATTTTGCATGAATTTTTTTACCTGCCAATGATCAAAATAGTTTCAGACGCCATTTTTACCCTCTGAAGTAAAGACTATGAAAAGCAAGAGAAAAAAAGAGTTAAAAGAGATGGAAGAAAGAGAGACAGAGAATAAATTTCTTGCTGTGCACCCGAACAAAATCTAAAAGTGACTAAAAGCCTTTAATTTTATCTCAACATTTTACAGCATCATGATCGCATGATTTTCTTCACTTTTTACATACATACATTTTTTTACCTCGTTCGATGTTGCCTTTTCCAGCGATATGAAAAAACGGTGAAGAATTTGAGTACGATACAAATACTCGTTTTTATTAATGTCTAGAAATCTTTCCCGAATGCATGTGAATGTACACGTGACAAGCAAACGTCTTAATGGAATCTTACAAACTTTGTCTTTGTAATCCCAAGCTTACCCAAATGTGCCAATTACAATGCAAGAAAACGTAAGTAAATCACGGGAACAACAAGGGATAGATGCGGATAGATAAAAAATTGTTTTCAAAACAACTTGCTACTTTTTTGTCAACTTAATACTTAGATTAAAAATCTTGATTTTTTATGGAAGGTCAACTACTATTACATTGGAACCCAGTCGCTTCTGTGTTTCTGCTTGTGCAGACTATCTAATAATTTCAGCACAGCTTTTTAAGCTTATCTTTCACTCTCTCAACTAGTACATCCACCTATTATACCGCGTCACCAAATCACTTCAACTCGTCTCTCTGGACTAACCGGACAACTTTTGCTCTCTGTCTCCTGCGTCGGTGGCTGTCAACATAATTTTACTTGTAGGTACGCTACATTTTTTCCTTTTTTACCCATTTTTTGGTGACCACACAACCCACTTTGAGAATAGGAAATTATATGGATAAATTATTGTTCCGATTTTGGTCTGGTGATATAGCCTTGTGTGGTATACGTAGTAGAGTTACTCTTAACTCCAATAAAGGTGTGTTGTTGTTTCAAATGTCTGAGGAATATATACCTAAAATTCTTGTATGAATTTCAGGCGTTCTCACTGTTGGACCTCGTCTCTATCCCTTGTCGATTTAATTGTTTTCTCTGATATTTTATCTTTGGGTCAATGGGACATCAAAAGCAGGACGTTGCTGCCGCCTTGTTCAATGGACAATATTCAGATAGGGACCCGTAAGTTTTGTCATGCTTAAAAATAGCTGTTCATCGAATTCATTTTATGCATTTTAACAAATGTGGCATAATACCCAAACTGGAATAGGATTAATATGATGTGCATACGCTGCACATATTAATAATTTTGGTTAAAAAATTATTGGCTGCAGTGTAATCCATTATAAATGATTATGTCGAAAATAAGTATTTTGTGAAGTGAGATTAGTAGGGGAGGTGCGGAAGGAACGATAAATCATGAATGACATTATTGTTAAGTGCACGTGGAGGTGTATTTTGACATATTAAACATAAAATGGGCAGCATGATTACGGATCATTGTATTTGATCACGTTTTATTAACAATGGGAATCCTGTCACTGTCTACGTGTAGGAATTCCGATTGATTGGAAATAAAAATTGGAACTCTATCGATACGATGATAAGAATGTGTAACAACGATTGTGTTACAGAATGATACAATGACAGTTCATAAAACAAACAGATAAAAAAATGATAGGAAGGAACCAACTGGCTCTTTCACGATGAATACATATATTTGTATCCTTCATGTTAATTTGGACATGGTCACTAGCATTCCATCATTGTAAACCACAAAAATGCAGCGCTTTGACTTTAAGTTAACAATATTAAATATTTTGACTCAATAAAATACAAATCATCGTTGTTGTCATTAGTATCGGTTAAAATTAAAAAATTCTTTCCATGTAAGTCCCTGCATGTGTAGATAAACGAAAATCCTCCCAATAAACATTTTAAACTATAATTTCAATTATCTATACATACAATACAGCATAACTCAAACACAGCATATTAAGCGATGTGTCTCCCAAACATTAAAAAAACAAAAGATCGTTTTTAATTAGGAGAATTTTCTTAGATATTTCATTGCAATTTTTCTGAAATACTTATTTATACGAAGATTTAAGATCAAAGCTAACTTACATAATATTATTATGCAATATGGTCAAGTTCTCTTTTTTGCATTTAACTTAAATACATGTAGAGATGTAATGTTATGAATTCCATGCTAACTTTATAAAAATCCAACAAGTAGCATAGCGATGGCGTGGGTGCAGACAAAGATCACATTTTTTATCCTGTCATTTGTCAATGGTCAGTGATATACCTAGTCTGCTAGTGCGGCTGCTGGTAATTTTCCAATGGAAAACAACAACAATTATGCTGGCGGGCAAGTGGAGCTAGTGATCCTTTCCCGACCAGAATAAATATGATCCTCTGTCAATCGTGCATTGCCTTCCCCTCTTGTGTAAGCATTTTCATGATAAGTTGATATATCAGTCAATTGCGTCGTTTTGCATTGCACAATATTGCATCATGGTTCATTCGCTCTGCAGGACTAAAAAACTGCTGCATGTCAATCTGAATTTTTTACTTCAGGTACCTTACCCAACCCGATTTATCCACATAATTCTGGACACAAAAGATATCCGCTAACAAAGTACCAAAAAAGGTTCAACCCAACCTACCCATGCACATTTTTTACGGAATAATGCGTATAATCTAAAGAAAGGCAACTGGTCCGCCACCCGACACACATTTTACGCATTGTGTAATGGATATAGGTACCTATGCAGTGGAATGCAATGCGATTCATGAATCAGAAAATGGAAATTAGAGTGACGGTGACGGGGATCATTTCCTTTTTTTTGACATTTTGGGTACATTTTTTACAAACTAATTATTCATGAATGAGGAATATGACGACTGCGGTTGAGGCTATAGGTGAAGTGGTCTCATTTGAGGCTGAGGTTGAGACATCTTGTAAAAAAGTACTTTCCTAAGTACCAATTTAGCAAGTCATTATTCCAACTTCACATCATATAATACTGCATTGCATATTGAAAAAAAGTTAAAATATCTCTGATGCTCATTATTCATCCACATTTGCATCTTTACCTCCTTTGCTTCTGCGTCTTGTGTGTATGCTCTGGAGACACGGTCTCTGAATTGTGTGGTTGGTGGTGTGACTGAACTGACTTGTTTATTTAGTTGCGGTGTAGAAGCTGTAGCTAGATAGCAGAGCTCATTTCAATGCTTTCATTATAATCATCGAGGCCATCATTTAGTTGGAAAGGGAATCACACCAAAAACAACAGAGATCATCCGTCTGACAACTGCTCCTCTTGCAAAACACATTTGGTTAAAAGGGGGTTTTTAATTGTGATCTCAGGCGTTTGTTGTTTTTGTAAGCACACCTGTTGTACTTCCTGCATCATAATTTTTAGTGCGTTATATTCTCATTTAAATGGGATATTGCTATTTAAATAAGATAATTTTATAGGGTTCCAATTTTAACTGAAGATTTGTGTTGTTTCGCAGGACGGGAGTAGCTTGCCCTTATCCTGGAAAAGAGAAGAGAGACGAAGAGGAAGCGATGCCGGTTGTGAAAGAGAATGCGGTTGGAAACGAGGGAGGACGTCATCCCTTGCAACTTCTTCCGGAAGAGGTACTCAAAGCAAAGTCGATTTGAAATAGTTAATTGTTGCTTAAGTACTATTCTCACAAAGTTGAATTAAGTGGTTGAATATGTTAAGTGAGAAATATGTGTACATGATGAGAAGATGATATTATTGTTTGAGTTATCAAATGAAGTATGTAACTAATGATGTTAACTGAATTTTTCTTAGATCTGGGAGGTGATTTTTGGGAAACTTAAAAATTCGCCAAAGGCTTTGGTTGCTTGTTGTACAGCATCTTCGACCTGGGATAGTCTGCTAAGCATAAGGAAAACCACCTGGTTATTTGAAGAGGTAAGTTTGTTAGAGGTTTAGGATACTATGTACATACTACAAGGAACAAGTTAATGATGTAATAAATCTTAAATAATTAATATATGTAATTTAATTTCAGATTTTCCCGTTCCTTTTCCCGTACCTGAAAAATGGAGACATTTTGAAATGCCGTCAGTTGTGCAAAGCTTGGAGAAATTCTGTGGACAAACACATTGAAAATCATCCTTGTCATCATCCATCAGCCCCTGATAACTTCGATGATGGCGATAATAGGAGAGAATCTGTTTACTACCCGCTCATCAAAAAGAAGCTTCATCAGATTCGATTTAATGACACGGAGGAACTCACGGAATTTCGACTACAGATGGAACACTCTTCTCGAAACCCAATCATTGGTAGATCTGTATGCTTTTATGCCCGGCCTCAAGACGAGTGGATGTTGAACGGCTTGCATTTTTTGAGCGAGTTCGGAAAGCACATTTGGTATTTCTCCTTTGAAACGTTTCATCTTCCAGTGACCATGGTAAAATGGCTCCGTCAGTGCCTCTCACTTTTACCTAATTTGAAAAAGCTTCGGGTTTACTCCACTTTAAATCAGCACACTTTCGATGTCAACACCAATCCTGAATTATTGAATGAATTACTTCAAGAAATAATAGAAAATCCATTTCCAACATTGCCTGCATTAGAAACATTGGAAATATTTGCTAAAAGTTTGCCAAACGTAATTCAAGATACTCTGCTGTCTACATACGCTGGTAAGATGCAAAGACTGGAAGTAGATGACTGGAATGACACATATGTCAACGCAGAAGCCTATCCTTTGTCAGACTTGAAGGAACTAACCCTCAAAATAGATTCCAACGAGGTTCTCGAAAACCTTGCGCACTTTAACGCTCCCGTTCTGAGAAAATTAGCACTGTTTTTCCGATACCGTGAAATTGATTTGAGTAGCTTATCAGAGGTACTTTGGCAATTTAGAGAAAACTTGCGTGTTTTGAAAATTACTCTTAGTGCAACGTCTAGTTTCAAAATGGTAAATTTTCTAGATTCATTCCTACACTTAGTCTTTCCTAAGCTCAAGGTATTGGTTTTAGTAAATGCTGAAGATCTGCCGTACAATTTTGTTCGTGGAATGAAATCTCTTGAGTATTTACATTTTGAAAAGTGGAGAAGGTGTGAGGTAGTTTCAAAAGATCCTCTTTCTTTCGTACAAATGAAAGGCTACATTCCCTCCTCAACCACTCATGGCGAATTTTGGGTTTGGGATAAGCTTCCCGAATTGAAACGACTTACCTATCATGATTTAAGTAAAGAGAAACTGGTTATCACCAGAAACATATACGAACATAAGAGAAAGCTTACTTCGGTTTTATAAATTTTGTATGGAAATAACGAAATGAGTACAATGCTAACATACATAATGTTTATGTAAGTTATATGCTTTCTTTACGTCTTTGAACCAGTTTATTGTATGTCGAAATTAAGAAATTAATGATTAAGAACGCTTAGGTATATTCCACTTTTGTAGTGTTAAGTATTTTTTACTTCAAAATATGTATGAACATGAAATTCGCTGATTATTTATAAAATTTTAATACCTCTTCTCGACAAATTACCAACTATCGCTGAATTTATTGGCAATACATATTAAATAAATAAAAATTGAAACAGTCATACTATGTGAAGTGGTTACCTAATTTGCATAAACGAAATACTATTTATGTACTAGATAGTGACGCAAGGCGCAAATACTATAGGCAGGCCACTTGAATCTGATAATTTTTACAAAGATGTCTATACTACTGCGATTCATCATATTTACACTAGGAATGAAATCCCATTAAAATTGTATCTTCAAACCAACCAATTTACTTGTCGAGACGAAAACAATTCTTGTCGTACGATTCAAGTTTACGATTATTCGATTATTATACAGGGACAGGGACTATATAATAATGCATCATGGAAAGGCATAAATAAGGTGTAATAGTTCCGTGCATAAAAGTACTATGATTAATTAATTGTTTATTACGTAGCTGAATGAAGTGAGGGCTAGTAATGCTTTAACATTTTCGTCTGTCTATCTGTCCGTCTGTGATCACGATTCCGGCCAAACGTCTGAACCGATTTCACTCAAATTTAGCACAACGATTAAATTTTATGGGCTATAGTAGTTTATAAAATAGAAATATGTAGGTTGTGCCAAATAGGAATATTATGTGGAATAGAAATATGAATATGAAAAAGTCTACAGAGGCCTTTATGGAAAGGTTTTTGGCAACAAAGTTCGTCAATTTGCCCTCATACATTGTTAGCTACGTGATTATGATAGATTTTAAATATAATTTATTGATTATAGCTGCAGGTTCAATTTGACTCCAGTGACATCAATCCTTGATTATGTCTCAATACCTTTAAGGGCGACAATTGAAACTAAACTCCTTGAAAACCAAAACAGTTATACAGCAATTCTGATTTTGACCTCATTAATTATTCATCTAATTAGTTGTTACTGTTCTTTTAAAATCATATTTCATATAGCCCAAAATTTTTGCTTTCTTAACAAAGCATGGAAATGAAGTAAAACTGCCGAAAAATAAAACCTAGTTTAGCCAAACCCAAAAATACCACAACTGCAACACTCCAATGCTTTTTGTTGTCACACTAAGAGACTTTTACCAAAAGCACGAACAGACAGATTCATAATTGGTCATCCATTATATTAACGTATATAGATCCTGATTAATTATTCTAATTTCTGCAGTCGTCTGCCACAAACACGCTATAACCATGCACGCAATATTATGCATCATTCAATAAACAGTCACACAAAAAGCTCTTGATTCACATTTCACGAAAAGCCGCGTTTGCTAGTAAACAGCTTTCCCTATTTACTGATTGATGAGCTCTCTCCATAATTTCACTCCAACAGCAAAACCATGACAACTACCTATTTTACGTACACTTCCCATGCAAAACCTGTCATTCCATTACGCCAAAACCTTACGAATTGATCGATTCCTAAATGATTCCCAATAACATGTCATGTCACATTTTATAATTCAATAATATCCTCTTATATTACTTTCTCAAATCCCAATTACAGATCAATTCTATTTTACACAAAATGGTGAGCATATACATAAGGGAACTTCCTCCTTAAATCCTTAACATGCACAATATTTAATTGACATTAAACATTTTTTAATTATTTTCATCATCAATGTCGATAGTTAAAACGACGCGAAAGACACAAAGTCATCCTTCTTGCTCGACGGAGTCTCAAGTCATGAGTCAGCGAAGCCACTTGAGTACATGTGTGCCACCCACACAAGTCAGCCGAGTAGGATCGGAGCAGCTGCGAATATAAAAATCATATGATCCATTTTATTTACTCAAGCCAACTTGGATGGTAAGTCTCGATTTTGTTGCCTCTACACCTATCAATATCCAATATTTTTTTGGGATTGATTATTGAGTCAGGTGTACAGATTAACAATGAGATTGCTAACTAACAATTATAATAGTTAGGTATATATAGTTACTATGTATAGTTTACTTAGTGAACCAAGTCGAGATTTGTAACGGTACAGTTAATCGCGAGGAAGGGAAAGTGATTTTTTGATCAGTTTGAGTTGAATGATTGTAGTAGTTTAGTGGTATTATTTGCTTTACTACTTTTAGCTTGACTCTAGCAATTATTACCTTGTTTGCTTGTTAACATTTGCAATTTGGCCACTTCACGTTAAACGACGTCATTTAGGATTAAGCTGTGCAAACTTGATACATTATATAATCTGACTGTAGGGTTAGTAGAGCTACAGCAAAAAGGGGTTTTCAAGGTGGTCAACAATTTAGCAAAGTCATTAACTATTGTCGTCGTCATTGTGATTATTGTTAGCTTGAACAAAGTCAAGAGTGTCAGATTGGTTGAAGAGGATGACTAGTACAGTGAATTGGTGGAGGTGAGCAAATAGAGTTGGTGTGGCAACCAGGAGCCATGAAATTACCACCTTTTGGTGGCCATTGTTAGAAGGACCAGTTTGTTAATTGTTGTCAAGAACTACTGAAGTTATTATTAGATAAGGGAGGGTTTGAACACACACACCAAAATCACTATTTTTCTTCATCATCATCGCGATCATCATCATCCTAATCCGTAATGAAAAAATGAGTTTTAACTAAGATTTGTCTGTAAAGAGCTTAAATGTACTGATAAATGTGCAATTATTTAACTACCTCTGCAACCTAAGAGATAAAACTGTTTTGCTGGCTAAATTATGCTGATAAGATAAAATTATTCAAAGACCCTGCTGCTACTGTGCTGCTAAATATACTGTTGTGTCTAGTCTTTAATTTGTATAGTTAGAGTGCAGAATTTTGCACTGATCCAACCGCACTTATGAGGTAAATTGTATAACTTTAATTGGATTTTTTAAACTTTTTAGCTGTTTGATTCATTACAGTTTATGATGAGTATACAAAAAAATGTAGTAAAAAGTACACCATGATTTCTTCTGTTAAAAGCATTATTATTATTATTTAATTGTTGTAAAATACCTTTTAGCATGTGATTCTTTCTATTATTCTGTTTCTAGATTACAAAAAAACTTTTAATTTGGTTTAAAACTCAGCAAAAATCATTGGGGAATGTTGTCGGAATGTCTTCCATAGTAACTAAATACTAACAGCACGTCATCGTCAAATTGCATTGTTCATTGTTTCTTCAAGTACCTTAAAACTGCATGAACTGAGATTTTAAATGTACGTATACTTATAGCTTAATTTACTGGATGGCTAGTTTTTATGTGATTTATTTTTGTCATTGACACATCTTTCAAAAGGAACCCGTCTTTTTTGTGTTTTAGAAACTTTTGTAATACTTTGTGTTATCCTTTTTGTGCTAGACACACTGTGTTTTGTTTAATTGTTTATTTTAATTTATTTTACCAGTAGAAAACTATCCATGAAATTATTTCAATGCTTCGCTCGAATCAAGTCTTTCTAGTCGCCATACTTGTCATTGTTGTTCAAGATTATGATAATAATAACCGTAAAAGTTATGTGAATTGTGCATCTTCTGAAACTGCTAATTCTTTCGGAACGTCTACTACTTCATCTTCGTCAATATCCAACTCGACGACGACAACGACGACATTGTCGGCAAAAAACTTTACCACTAATAGCACGTCCTTTATGAATAAAAGTCGAACAGAGGAAGGAGAAATTTTACTTACCGGTGAAACTTGTCCAGCAAGTCCAGTAGTCCAGAGTCCGCAACATTCCAAAGGGACAGAAGCAGACGAAATGCGGATGGAAACAGAGATAACGGTTGTTACCCTCAATTGCTGGTGAGTATAATCTTTTATTTTTTTGTAAAGAAGACATGAAGACAATTAAGTATTGTAGTACAATAATGAATGGGGATTCATTGAAATGTAATTTGATTTTAGGGGCATCCGATTCGTGTCAAAAGACAGAGTGGCACGAATGACAGCAATTGCAGAGGAACTAGCGAGTGGTAAATACGACTTCGTTTTTCTGCAAGAGGTTTGGACAACAGAGGACTATGAAAGAATAAAATCACGAACTGGAGACGTTCTCCCGTATTCCCATTACTTCTTCAGTGGCGTGATTGGTGCTGGAATATGTATATTTTCTAAGTCCCCTATCAAAAGCGCATTTTTTCATCAGTGGGCTGTCAATGGATACATTCACAAAGTAAAGTAAACATTGCTTAAATAATAATACATAAAGCTTTTTTTAGCTTAGATTTGGAATTCTTCAGTTTCCGATGACACACATAATAAATGTCAAGTAAAATTTTAGATTCAGCATGGCGACTGGTTCGGTGGCAAAGGAATAGGAATGGTGGAAGTGGATCACCGAGGTCTTAGAATAAACCTTTACACAGCACATGTGAGTGTATAAAGTAAATGTTAATTTCAAATATATAAAACCAATCATTAAAAATATTCTTTTCCTTGCTTATAGCTCCATGCCGAATACGATAGAGTGAATGATGAATATATTGCACATCGAGTAACCCAAGCATTTGACACGGCCCAGTTTATCAGTGTCACATCTCGTCATGCAGACGTGGTCATTGTTGGTGGTGATCTTAATACCGAACCTGGAGATTTGGCATACCGTCTTATAGTCCATACTGCACATTTGCTTGACGCATTTGATGAAGCAGAGAAAAAGACACCGGCGGTAATAAAAGCTTATCTATCTCATGAACTCTATGTTACGACTGGAGGAATTGACAATTAAAACGGAGAATTTATATGTTACAGATTGAAACACTAAATACCTGTGAGACAGCAAGGAACAGTTACACAGTGCCCTCGTCCCTCAAGCTGAACCCATACGGCAAACGTATTGATTACATTACCTACAAAGGGGGAAATTATGTTAAAATAAATGCTTTAACGTTGGAAACCCCATGGCCGGACAGAGTACCAGATATGCCGTTTAGCTATTCTGACCACGAAGCAGTTGTTACCAGATTAAGGATCACTAAATCTAACACAGGTTTGTAGAACACTGTCACAACAATTATTGTAATTTTATGTCAATTTACACATCTCGTGTTTGAGAGAATGAAAAGTAAGTTGGAATATTTTGTCGCATGTTATATTGTAGCTGTTAGACAGCCCTCATTCGATACATCCAAGAAGGATGCCCTTGAAGAATCTGTTGAGATTTGCGATCAGGCTATTAAGCATCTTCAAACCACGAAAAATATGTATATTCTCCTGTCGTTTGCAATGTTTGTGATACTGTCCATGACAGCGAGTCTGGAATTAAACGGTTTCCTCAGTCCACTGGTTCCAATTCTGAGAATAATGATCCTTTTCATTTTCTTCTTTGGGATTTTCATGAGTACGATATAAACTTATTTAATTATGCTATATTTAATATGAAATATTTTACAAATTGACATGTTTCATTACATACTTGTTTCATTTCAGGTGTTATATGGCATCGTATGGAAGTTCACGGAATATTAGCTGGAAAATTGGGTATGTTATTGGAACTAGGAAAACCAATACATCCTGACACTGAAGTTCTACCTGAGAACAGTGTCATACTAGGTGGAGGAGGTGGTGAAATGTGGACTGATGTTGATCCAAACGACTGCCTTCCATAATCAAGTAGATTACTAACTACTTCCATTCCGTATTTAAATTCCTTCTTAAAATGTCCACGTTATTTAGATTATCGATAGGTAAATATTATACTGTTCCCAAGACATTAGAGTTGAGATTTCTGTTTGTGTGGTTTACGACGAACAATCTAAGTGCAAATGCAAAATGTTCTTTTGAACTTTCTTTCGAAGCAATCATAGTACATAATTATACAACTTCTAATAATTCCTAGTTCGAAAGCCACTTAAAAAGAAAATGTAATGTGCAACAATGTCACATTTGCGGTTGTATATCGATATTTTACGCAGATTATAATAATTAATACATAGTACGCGCTAGGGCGGGACCAATGCATACCAAATTGGTCAACAGCGTCAAACTTGTGTGAAAATATTGATGAAATTTTACTGGGTTGTGAGGTTATCTAACAATTTGTGTATTTTCGCACGGAACATTTCTTAAAATGACCTAATCATAACCATTGTATTACTGCTGCTTTTTGCAATCAAAAATATTTCTGCGATAATCAATCAAAGTTGTATCTTGTTTCTTCATCTCACAATCAAATGAGTTATTACTATTACTTCAGTACCATTAATTTATCTAGCGGTAACAGTATTCTCTCTAATAGTTTAATTGTACTTAAATATGTAACTTAACCGGTGAGAGAACGGCGTCATTGGTAAAATTGTGTTTATTGCACAATGTGTTTTGCAAGCTTGCAAGAAGTGTTACAAGGACCTCTCATTGCCCCGAAATTACACCACCTCCACCACTACCTTGCTACCACAGACAATACATCTACTGGCTATGTTATCATCGATATGTTTTAAATGTAAATATTCTATCATGTATGAATTTAACTACAATTTTGAACTATTTGTGAACATTGTTAGCTTTGAATTACATGTATGTAACACATTCCACCAGAAAAAATATTCAGCTATTGGAAATTCAGCAATCTTTTCCATTGTTTGGAAAGGTGTGCATTATTACTTAATAGTTTAAAAAATCAATAACGAGTTTATGAAATTTTTTGTAATGGAATTATGGTGATATTAGCTTAATAAAATATATATATTTATTTCTCATAATCAAAAAAATAATTAATAGAAACAAACTATGAAGACATTTTTATTTTATTTTGTAGTAGGAATTTAAAGTGACACTTTTCTTTTTATTCCTAACATTATTTGGAAAACGCTAATTGAGTCAGGATTCGGATTACGGTTATGGTTTACCTCCAGGTTTGTTTTCGAGGAAACATGTTTCTTCGGCGTAGCCATCAGATTTCGTTTTTATTGATTCTAATGACGGAGCACAGTATCCGAGCACCTCTACCATTTCCTGAAAACCACGCTTATCATACATTTTCCAGTACTCGTCTATGGGCTTGTTCCAGCCTGGTGCTGGTATGTCGGTAGCATCCTCATACATTGGCGGCTCGAAAAATTCCCTTTGAGCATTTTTAATTAAATTAACCCATTTCTTTTTTAACTTAAACATTTTATACAAGTAATCAAATTACTGTTTGTTGAAAGTCCTGTCCAATCGAATATCAAAAACTGAGCCAATGTATCCAGCCTGCACACATGCATCTAAATTATTCATTTGATTTTGAATGTCGGGAGTATCATAGGCCATTTCCCAAAGTGTCATTCCTTTACCGACTGGAAATGGATACATCCTTGAAAAAATGGCATGTCAATTAATGTTTCAAGTTACATTTTCAAGCTTGTAAATTAGTGTTTTCTTTTGCAAAGTGAAATTACCAATGCTTTTCCACGAGAGGTTGTACAAATATCTCATGCATTCCCTTGACGTACATGCTGTAATGGAGTATATCGTCAGCGAAGAAGTCAAAGCAATATCCATGAACAAAGACGACTGCTGACCATGCTGCTTCAATAATTGGATCGTATCTCCCCCACCGGAAGGATATTGGTTGGAGCTTGTGAGGCATGGTAATGTTATTTTTGATGTCTGTAATAGTTTGCACCACATATTTGTCATCACATCGCGTTCCATTGATCATGAAGTTTGGCACTTGTTCCTTTTCGCACTTGTCCAAAATTTTCATGACGCGCTTCATCGGCAAAATGTTCATGTCTGGAAAGTTGTCATTCATCCTTCTGAACTCAATCATGGTTCGAAACACAAGTGTATAAAAGGACGACTCAATAAATGGCGCACAGCTTTTAAACGCGATTTTCATGGTTTTGGCCAGTATCTTCATCAAGCTTGTCATGGGTGTGGTGAGAAGTGTGCCATTTTCCAGAAGAAAATCTAATCTACCTGTACTACTGTTTGGATTGCTGGGAACACCATCGTTTAACTCTAAATCCTCGTCGAATTCGTCCTCGTTGATGATTTTTATTAGAATAACTTTCGTTAGCTCCACATATGCCTTCCGATACTCATCTTGGGTTGTAGCGTTCAAATCTTCTTTGTCTTTAAATATTTTCTCAGCCTTCCAGTACTTGGGCTCTAGCCAGTCACTTAAACAAGTTGCATTGCATTTTTCCACGGCAGCTGAAAAAAACGACACCAACATTACCATCATTTTCCACACTTAAAAGTCTATGAAACGGAAGTAAAACAAGCCATACATACGTTCTATGCCGTCCGTTGGTCCACTATTAGGATCTGCATCAAATTCGATCAATTGGAACTATAAAAACGAATAAATTTTTAACGCTTTTTTTTATTCATACAATTTATTACACCTACCATCCGCACATATTTTACCTCAGTATGTGTAAAATCCTGAAAGTCTGCATCCAACTGTCGCATATTACTTTCTTGTTCACAAATGTTATCGCTGAGATATGCTCTAAAAGAAAGCAGCCTTCATAGAATCAACTAATCAATTACAACTAATAGATTTAATAGTTTAAATTAACTCGCGTTACTCCATGTCAGGAACACCACTGGCCTTGTAGTAATACATGCAAGTGGCTTTCACCACTTCTTTGGCGACAAATCCACCCGGGCAGTCTTTGTACTGAATTCGTTGCGGTCCATGGTAGCAGAATCGCAGCTCGCCACCGGAACAAAGGAGGAGGCAGACGGACTCAAACAATAGGATTTGGAGTAGCAGCCTTTTCCAAACGAGTGTAAAATATGGCCGGTTCATCCTTAATTAATTGAAGCCGTTTAATGAATGAAAATTTGGCGAAATATCGAATGGCATGGGTTTATGGGCTACATGTATATTAATATTATCTTTTAATATGTGTTAAATTTGGAGCATATTTAGCAAGCAGTAAAAAAATTGTTTTTCTCATCATCTCTGATGCAATTACATACTTATGCAAGGAATGAAACAATAAACAATGTCATCATTTAAGTAGGAAACAAAAGAATTCAATTTTTTCCCAAGGTAATGCAATTGAAGGATCATCCATTAGTTGCAGATTGATTGAAATTTATAATATTTGTTTTATACAGTTAATGAATTTTTTGTATGAATATCATGAACAACCCCATACCATCTTTTGTCATAAGGTTTTCAGTAATTGACTGAATAGCCTTTACATTTTTTAGAGTATCCCTGTTAATTTACCTGAAATTGATACAAATATGAACTAATCTTAAGTAGGTATGAAAACTTAGGTAATTTATTAGAGAAATAATTAAATATTTGATTTTTAATGCATTTTATCATTTTATTTTTATTATCAGCAACTAAAATTGTTACAACTAAAACAGCTATTCTACTTGACAAAATGTGTGTACACTCATACGAATGTTTAAAAGACTATATTGTTATTTTCTATGTGGCAACGGTTTAATGATACCGTGTCAAAAGTTATATCAAAGTATTAAACTTACTTTTAAGATTATATATATTTAACGTGCAAGGTTTCTCCGCATAATTAAGATTGCATAAGATTGCATTTATTAGAAATCTCCCCATATTTAAATATATATTTCTACCCCACTGATGGGTCAAGATGTGTTATATTTTACCTTAACTTGAATGATTTGAAATTAATGCACGCATGCAGCATGGCTCAATAGAAAGTTCGTTGCTTACCTTAGAATTTAGGACTTCTTTGAATTAACTATCATAGAAATCTTTACCTAGTCTTTGGCTTCATTGTTAAAATTTATTATATAATATATATTATGGTAACTTTATAATTAATAATCGGAATGTAGATAAAACTACATAACATTGCAAATAATCAATCAATATGAATTGATGAAGAGAATGAATCATTTTGCACAGTTGGGACCGCATGGGACCCCTGGGTGCAGGATTTTAGT
The DNA here is from genome assembly GCA_027743765.1 of Coecobrya sp. COE2. Lineage (NCBI taxonomy): Eukaryota > Metazoa > Arthropoda > Collembola > Entomobryomorpha > Entomobryidae > Coecobrya > Coecobrya sp. COE2. The sequence goes on along the minus strand of JAHZMV010003850.1, from coordinate 10,521 downwards.
ATGAATTGACACACACCTGTTTCCCACAGCGTTATATACCATGGCACAATGACGACGAACCAGTTGCCAAATGACAGTCATAATGGGGTGGTTCACTCTGTAATTAAGTTTCAAATCTTGAACAAATGCTCGTACCACATGAGGCATTTCCAAGTACAGAGCGCAACCCAGTACATCCAGTGGAACTTGAGTCCATCCGGGGTGAATCGTCTTGTGGTAAATGTAGTACAACACGAACCGAAGACCAACCGCGCTCACATTTCCAAGCTCGACCCTTGTTATTTGTTGCCCATTGTGATCCACTCCAGTCAACTTTTCACGAAGAACTCTGCTGTTGACTATACAGAAAAAGCATAGGTGTCAAACAATAATTTATTAATTTAAAAAAATTTTAATTATGATTTTCAGTCAATTATAATTGTACGTACTCATGAGAATGTCTCTGTGGCATAGAAAGTAGGCTTTGCAATCCCCCGGAACAAGAGTAATGGTTTTTCCTGCAAATTCCATGTAGAGCATCGCCAATGGGCCACGGTACTTATTTGGAGCCAGCTCAGTGTACAAGCGTTGGTTGCCGCAAGGCAACTGGTCCATGATTAAACGGTGAATTATCTGACCGGTTGACATGGCGAGCAGGTTTACTCGGACAGTTAGGTTGCCGTTGTTTAAGAAATTTCTCAAATTTCCCATCGGCTTCCCATTTGGATGGGTGAGGTTAAGCGTTTGCAGATTGACCACCCACTTCCACATAATAAACGGATCGCCAATAATGGAGTCCAGGTGAGTGTCATCCCGAAAAAAATCTACAAAATTACGGACGATAAATTAGCTTTAGCGAATTACAATAAATCCATAATTTCCTTAATAATAATTTTAAATACTTACACCCACTTCCCCACTTGGCGCCTTCAACAGTACCACCCTCTGTGACATAAGTCTCGATAAAAAAGCGAACAAAGGGTGAATTATATTGGACCTCCGGGATCCTCAGACTGAAATTTATTGTCCCTTTGTCAAAACCCCAAAAGATGATAGCTTCCACATGAATGCGGGGATGTGGCCTGGCTAACTCCTCCCGGAAATCAGTCCTCGCCTTGATCTCCGTCGAGCCAAGAATGCAAAAGCTTTTGTTGTCCTCAATATGGACAGCATTCATGAAGTCAGGGACTTCCAAGACGGCAGAAAATAGTTGCATCGGGTACTGCGTAAATAGCATATAATATAAAAATTAGTAAACATGTGTGAAAATGATTTTCATATGAAAAGTTTAGAAATTTTTTAGAAGGTGAGACGTTACAAGAAATAAAGATTACTACTTACTTTCTTATGAACCCGAGACTCCATGGTGGGCGGCGTAATCACTGTACGTGTTCTGACCATTTTAATTAGTGATTTTCCTCCAAAGGTTTACCTTTAATCCAAACCAAAATCGTAATCAGTAAGTTTGCAAGGAGAAGATAACATGAATAACTGAAATCAAATTTATACTGCTGGAATTTATAACAAATAATTTCATCAAAAGTAAGCTGCTGAAAATGAGAGTAAGGGGGTTAGTTGATAACACTTTTACTAATTAAACGTTTACAATTTGAAATAAATAAAAATAAACCTACTTAAATCCAGATCCATTCGATTTAGATTAAGTAGTTTAGTATTTAATATTACTGCTACTAATGATTATAATTATACGTTATAATTCGTTTTATTTGCCACGGTGCATGGTATTTGTAGAATTTTGGGATTGCATTTCAGTAATTTCTGCTAATATATGCCTAATCAGGTCAGAAGAAAGTATACTAAGTCGCCTAACCGTTACCGTGAACCCAACTAAAAGTTTAATTTAATTAAGAATTTTCTGCAATGATATAATTAATGGATACTATTTGGTTTTTAATAAGATTTAACTTGTCGATTTAAAAAAAGTATTGGCATATACTAAGCGAATAACTCAAAAGTCTGGTAGGATGACGTGTCGAGCTTGTTTAACATTATAATATTGAGTAGTCTATTGTCTTTTTGTTCTCAGAATTCGGTTACTCTTTTTGAAATTGACAAGACAAAAAATGAAAGTTGATTCTCGGGGGTTAAACGATCAATTAAAATATGGAACTAATGCACTTTTATTATTCTCATTATCCTGCATGGAATTCCTTTTCGATCCATCAGCAACGTAGTGTTTTCACATATCCCTGATATGGATTCTAAACGATAATTTTTGTCAGTATGCATCAGCAAAACAAAGCATCCCTACTAAATAAATTTTCCCCGATTGGGCACCCATTTTTACACATTTTTGTGATGTCCTTTTCACACTTTCCTTTTCTCACTGAATGTGCTCGTCATAAATATATGCTACTAAACTGTTGCTGCTAATTATATTTAAGAAAATGAGTATGGTATAACTCTTGTGAATGTTAAAATCCCGGTGGCGCCGTCATCGAGTCGTGTTAGGTAGATTCTTTGCCTAAATTATCGCATTGTTTCTTGTATCAAAATTTTATCCCTAACACTGAAAGAGTAAAGTATTGAAACAATGTTATAAAGGTATAAAGATATTCGGGGGTTGGAATTGTCGAATTTATAGTCTGGGTTATAAAAGCCTACTTTAATTTAATGTGTCCTATTATTTAATTAATTAATTTCTTCAGTTTTAGTTTTACGATAAAATACTACCGTGGAAAATCATGGGGGTATTGTGAAACAGAAAAGTAAAAACTTATATAGTTGCAGTAATATTAATCTCAATCAGTTTTAAAAGCTTTACTGGAAAGTATATTTGGGGGAGTTGCCAAAAATTAATCTTATTGATTTTATAATTTACTCAGTTATGAATTACGATTCCGTAAAAATGTAATTTTTAGAGGTTTAGGAAGAGAACTTTTTAGCATACTGATTTATGCATATATGTTTTTTTTTTCTTTTTTCTTACGTGAAATTCCTTTGAGATGAACTCAAGTCTTGCGTAGTTGTTATGGCGTTTATCTCTCTTTCGATTCCTCAATCAAAAACTCTGCCTTACTTTCTTCACCCTGTCGAATACCAATCTACTTGACGACTACTGGAAAAACGAACTTGTTGGTTTTAGATATATGCCATCTCGCCATTTGTTGAATTCGGTATTTAGGTAGTTGCCTATTTAACCCTCCTAACTAACATATCTCACTGCTAATATTTTACCAGGGCTCACACCACCTAGCCATGTAATATTTCACAAAGATGAAATGGTAGCAACAAGAAATCTCGTATATAAATTGCAATGCAGTTCAAAGTTTCTTTCTAGGGCTAATATTTAGCAAATGGAGAACCATATATAAACTGAATAAATAGCAAAAGCATTTAAACCTTTGTTGGGTGAATACATGGAAGGAATATAGCTTATTTTTTAACCTGGCTTGGAAAGCTTCGTGTAACTTTCTTAACCGACGCCAGGCTTCCTTAATGTTTTCGCATGCTTTGCTGTTGTATTGTGAATCGAATAGTTAAAAACTATGATATAGTTTTCCCTTTCGCTAAACAATACACTTATACATACAGCATAAATTAAGGTGGTTCCACCACCGAAGTTGGGCATCATATTTAAGTTTTTAGTAATGTTGATGGTAACAAACGTTACATGGTTGGCTATCAAGATGATGTTGATTTTTTATGGGATAAGGCGACAAATATACGAGAGGGAAGTGACTGGAAAAAGCAGAGGAACAGTATTGTGACCTAGCATGGTCATGTCATTTACAGTGATACATACACCATAATACATATAGACAGTAGTTCACATTTTTGCAACCGACGATTCAAGATTGAACTGCAGCTGCAAGAAAAATGAGTCATACACATATATTTATTGTTTAAAATTACGTCGCCATCCAGGTTCTTTTTTTGTTTTTATGCCTTCTTATCAGTTTCTTTATGTCCAATTTGTCAGCTTCAGACACATTAAATTTGAGAAAGCTATTGCGACCATAATATTATCATGTTAACTTACGCAAACTTTATTGTTAATCCCTCCATACTACAGTATAGTGTACCCCCAAAGAATTTTATATCTTATTAGATGGAAAGTATTATGTTAAATATGTGTAGCTGTTTCATTAGGGCCGAGAGGAGAGGCTGATGGGGAAGAGATTCGAACAAAATATGAATAGGTATGAATGTAGTTAAAACTGAACATATTTTAAGCATTCATTTCTTGAAATAAGTATTGTACTGAGAGCACTACGCGAGATTTTCCAGAAACATAATCATAACGATTGTAGTGGCGTGATCAGATATTGTAGAGACAACCAATTGAATTCATGGTAGGAAAATAAAAAAATTAGACGATATGATGGTATATCAAACGGAATGTGTCTAAATGACAAAGTACTCGGGCGGGATCATAGTGCTTCCTTCTCCCCTAATTGTAAGTGTAAAAATAATTTAGCAAGATCAATGTACAAAGTTACATTACAAATCCATATTATCATAAACAAAAAAATGGCGTCTTCAAACAACAAGACTAACTTGTTAAATGTAACGTTTTCTTGTACTGGCATTTTCTGTACGATCTGAGAATTAGGTATGTACTAAATTATGTTGATATGCATGGCAATTATGACAAAGCTGTTGTTGCAGTAAAGACATAATTACATTTGATAAAGACTCAAAAGGCAGATCTCAAATATCTCCAAGTAATATTATGATCTCAAGTGTCAGCCAGGCCAAGAAATGTTTTCCTTCACATTCTCGGACTAGCCTACTCCTTTCCTGCGTAAATATAAACGCCTGACGCATGACAATATTATGCTGAGTCTGTAAAGCTGAAGAAGTCCTGGAAACAGACTTTTAGCATGAATGCTATATTGGCTGAGGGTATTACAAGAAGGTATAATCTTGAATTCGATGATAGATTTGGGGTAGAAAAATGCTAAAAGACTGATTGAAAGAGAGAGAAATTTCTCTGAACTTTATAATATTATGCACGAGTGTGGAACACACTGGACAATCAGAAAGGAATCCTGTCCTTCACTAGTTCAACAGTAGGGACTGATTCCTAAGTAGGGACTTGTTAGCCTTCAAGAAAAGATTGAGATTTTTACATAGCATTATAAACATTACAATAAATTCCATGTCTCAATAAGAATAGCAGTTAAAATTATCATATTGCAGTCAAACCAACATCTCTAGCTAAACACGTATTTTGTACATGAAAGTGTACTCTTACTCTAGTACGTAGAGGAGAGTCTTTTGATATTTTCCAAGGCTAAAAATACCTAACACTGTCCTGTTGTTTGGTTGGTTGCAGGCAAGAAATCCAAGAATGCGTTATATAATCCAAGCCATGAAAAAAACAATTATGCGTTATCGCTATCACATATTATCTCACATTTTACCTAATAAAATCGCATGAATAGCCTTTTTGTCCGTTATATTTTAATACTGCAAAGCTTTCATTGCACCGCTCGTATCACCACATCCGTCAGAATCTCATCCTGCCTGGCAAAAAAAATAAATCATGATTCATTCCATCTTTCCATTACATTTTTAATGGCTTCAAAATAATTTCAAGTGCCTTAAGTTGAGAGTGCACAATAAAGTGGGAGGATTGACATCATTTTTGGGCAAAAGTTTTACTGAAATGTGTATGAGATGAAGGGACTTGAAATTTTGTAGCATATACGATTTTGACGAAGGTATCTAGAGTCTAGACAGAAATTAATGAATTCAAATAAATATGCGACGCAAACCAAAACTATTTTTCTTTCTTTCCTTACAAATATATAATTCCTTTTATTCTTTGTGTTCACTGATACAAAGAGATTTATAAGCATATTAGTATTATTGAGCCTTAATGTAGGCAGGTAATTGAGGTCTTACAGGTTTCATGAACGGACATAATTGGATTTTAGAATGAAACTGGACTAAATAAATAGTTGTACATTCTTTGCACGACTGACAAGCCTCAAAGCAAAGTCATGAAGATTTTGGAGGGATAACCGATGATAGCTTATGGTAGACATGTACATGGACTGAAACGGTCATTATTTACTTGAATGAAGCAAGAATTTGCATAATAGGTCATTTTTAGATGCAGCATACTTTTTAAACATCCCCTACCTAGCAACGACACACGCCTCAAGATGACCTAATGCCACTGATAACAACATTTAACATGCAAAGTAGCAACATTTGGTGATGATAACCAAATGATGATTCATTTTTACGTCTAATCAAACTGAAAAACAAGGAATTAGAAGAAAGAAATTAGAAGAAATTAGAGAAACAATCCCTTGTTCAGCGAAAACATTATCTTTTTAAGTTAACAAGTACATACTACAATACATTACATACTGAAAAATTTTTCCAACTTTCTGTGCTGCATGTAATAATAAATTTATTACATTTGTATGCTATGATTTTTTTTACATTCATACGCATAGGCTCTTTCTTAAAAATGCTTTGATTTTGAGTTCAGCAAATTAAATGGGACATCAGGAGAGCATTCAGTAAGTACTCATTTGTTTACACGTGCGACGAAGTTGACGGTTTACAATGAAACATAATTTCGTAAGTTAAACCAAACAGTATAATATTTGGATTCTCAGAAAATGAAGAGGTTTGGACGGAATGAATTTACGCTATACCTACACTTAATATTATGCTCCTGTTGGCTTCTGTCATTCGCATTGGTATTTACATTTGCAGTTAGCTTGAGCAGTAAACGTTAATTTAACCTTACAGAGCATTATCTCAATCTGAGTCTGGGATGATTTTTAGAAAGCAATGCTAGAAAATGAAATGAATGAATGAAAATGAATTGGAATTTAACGGAAGAGGCGTCGTCCGTTAAATTCCAAATTAATCCGAATAAGCTATGAATATGCTTGTATTTCTTTACTTAAAAATCCAATGATAAATTAGGTTAACTATGTTAGACATAAACATAAATACATACATAACATGCATACATTCATTGAACTCATGCAACTATGTAAAAACTGAAGCCAGATCCCTGAAAAAGTGAACCTATCACATCGTATTGGGTATTCATCCTAAACAAATAAATGTTCTACTTGGAATAAATAATGCACATGACATGCATCATCACTAAAACAAACGTGCTTCTTATCACAGGTTTAATATTGATATTATATAAAGACCATGAAAATACCCAATGCGAAAGTTTGGAAGCTGGAAGCCATGACTCATATTTCATGAGATGAGGATGAAACCATACCATTCACGCTGATGAGAGTTATAGCAGTACCACTGCTAATTCAACTGCTATAGCAGCATTACTGGGGTAACAGGAGACAATCACCCTGTCCTGAAAAAGTTACAAAGTCTACTGTGGAATCCGTTATTCCAACGTAAGCGCCTTTAGGGATGCAAGAACAGGAGTGGAAGCATTCACACAACACTTTATCTAGTTGTTGCCTCCACCCCCCACATTTATACTGTGGAATCCGTTATTCCAACGTAAGCGCCTTTAGGGATGCAAGAACAGGAGTGGAAGCATTCACACAACACTTTATCTAGTTGTTGCCTCCACCCCCACATTTCCCATGGGGAATTGAATTAAAATACCACTTGATTTTTGAAACATCAGTGAGGAACGACACCAAACTTCTCATGGTGACCAGAAGGCGCCGTTCCTCAGTGAAGTTTCAAAAATCAAGCGGTATTTTAATTCAATTCTCCATGGGAAATGTGGGGGTGGAGGCAACAACTAGATAAAGTAAAGTGTTGTGTGAATGCTTCCACTCCTGTTCTTGCATCCACCATAGTGATGACCGTGGAATAATGGAAGCCACAGTATATAGCTTTCATCAATATTATACAAAATGTAACCAACTTATTCATCTGCTTTTGCAAATACATTAATCATTATCATTGCATAATCATATACAAATATTAACGGACTGCATTTACTAATGAACATATAAGTAGCCCACAAATAAAACATGAACTAAAGCCATTTCCCGGCCTCCAGTAATAATTTTACATTAATCATTAATTTACACTAGCATTGCTTAAGCTTAATTTCTTAAGTTATACAGTATCCCATAGCCGACATATACGGAACAATGAAACCGTTAAAAATAAAAGCAAGTCTTAAAAATCCACCCATTTTTAAACAAGACAAACATCATATTTAAATCATTTTAAGAAAATATCTTGTTAAAAATGCATATCATATAGAAAAATGCAGATTATCCAATCTAGCTGGCTTCAATCAAGAATGCGACGACCTGAAAAGTGTTGGCGTGGGCATGTGGCATGCACGCCAGAAAATGCAGGCCAAGTTACATTCGCCTTGTTGGAGGAACATGTCACTCAAAAACCTCTCAAACTGATAAAGTTTACAAGTTGGCGCTCTCGCTGCTTGCATCAGCCTTTTCTCTACACTGTGGGCAGAATAGTCAAAGAGAATCAGTCAACATTACCAAGTTACTACATTTTTTTACCACGTAGCGCTATATCCACAATGCAATCTACGTCAGCGACGTGTAAATGTTCATGTAGTTCTGCGACTTGTGACTTGATTCTACGAAAATCTCATGATGAGCCCATGTTCAACATGTGTAGTGGCATGGCAGCTTTATAGAAAGTAGGAAAACTGCAAGGATATTTACACGAAGCAAGAGAGTTCAATTACCAAAAAGAATAACATGAGAGGTCTATGAACAAAGTCTTCTAGCATTTACCACGTCGTAGAGGAACGTGCATGAAGGATTAATCATGCATTACGTCAACTTCATTTTCTTATTTCCTCTAATGTTCGCCTCCTGACAAAAGTATGACTAAGAGCAAGATATTCAACGCAAAAAACCCTTTTTCCTCTTTGATTATAGTCTATAGAGAGGTCTAGCATTTAATAGCAACAAGTTATATGATTATTTGTATGATGACGATCAGGAAAATTGTAAAGCGCAAATAGTACATTACTTTTAGCTATTTCGCTTTTGTTATATTAGCTACTAACGTTAGTAGTTTGCTAACGTAGAGAAACAACAAGTACTTTGGTGTGTGTTTTTTGATGATGCAAATCTATAGGATGAAAAAGTGAGACGCCTAGGCCTGACTGAGACGTAGTAATATAAGTCGAGTTCAGTCTGGGGACAAGGGATTTTATGGTGGAGGTAACCTCCACTCTTTATAAACAATTAGTTTAGTCTTTTAGTAATATTAGATTTATATTTACTGTAATGCTAAATAACCTTACAAAATCCCGTATTCACGTTTTATGTTGGAATCTCTTCACCCACATCTTATTATGCATTTTTTTTATAAATCAAAACAAATCTAAAAAATCTCAACTTGCCCTCACGCTTTTACAACATAATTATAAGAGCATTTACATTACATAGAATACAATCAATCAGTAAATACTCATTAAAAATTACTAAAATCAGTGAATTTTGACCATTCGCATATAATAAACTTGACCTCGCGAATTGTTTTTCGCCCACAAACTTCTAGAATATCCTGCCTGCTCCTAGACTGAACTTTATCGTTCCCCAAGGACCTTGGACTCACTCCACTCATGTGTACACGTATAGGTAGACCAAATACTCTGATGCATGTCATCATACAAAATCCATTCTCCATCTATCCAACAATAAAACATCATACAACCTTAACCCAACCACGCTTTCTATACCCCTCCTTTTCGCAATCCTCACCGTTCATCTAAAAATAACACGCAAAAGTATCAAGCTTATGGCCTCACGTCATACCTTTCTGTAAAATTCCTTACACAAACCCATTACCCACCATTTTACTACCACCTCCGCGTTCCCCCACCTCACGCCATCCTCGTTGAACATCGAACCAAACATGCATAGGAAGTTCGAACTAGATAATCAACTGCACATAGACCACACGCTCAGTTAACATTTTGCAAGCAGAAAGTGAATATAACAGAAACAGAAAATCCGAAATATTTTGTGTGAACAAAACCTGAAATAAAGGAAAAAATCATTAAATTTTACTCTATTGATTGATTTGAATCTCTTAAAACGAGTGTAATTAAAGCCATGATTGCGAAACGAATAACTATATCGATATGTGACCAGTCACTGGAAATTTGCTAAAAAAAAGTTTTAAATTGGAAGATATTTTTAAAAAAACACGTGTAACTACATTCATTGTTGAAGTGTGGAAAAAAATATTGCCAGTAACGTATTTTCGTCCAGTGTTTATTTTGTCAAGTCATTTAATGTCACTTGTTGTGTGTTGTTGTTGAAGAGGATTATTGCATCAGCCAAGTTAAAACAAAGAGAGACAAAGAACAAGATAGCTTCATTTAAGTAAATTGAGTATATTTAACTCAAAGAGAAACCATACGTAACAATTCTTTTAGAGAATTCTTTGTGAAAAACTGATTATTAAAAACTTTTAACTGAAAAAGTGCCCGTTTTTGGGGGGAGGTATATAAACTATTTTAAGAAGTTGAAGTAAAAGGTATAACAAATATGTTTAATTGAGTATAGATTTCGGGTCAGCATTACTTTGAGGGCAATTTAAAATGATAAGGGTCCC
>JAHZMV010003849.1:0-20536 GCA_027743765.1 Coecobrya sp. COE2 | reverse complement strand
CTCCTTCACCACCACTACCATACTTTTTATTGCCATCAGGTAAACTGGAGAGAAAAAACGGCATATTATACAAATATTCTCCTTTCAAATCCAAAAGTATGTACCTATAAATATCCCACATAGGTATCTACTTTACTTTCATGGGATATCATATTATTATCATCACGATCGCAGATCCTAACACAATTTCTTTTTTTGATGCATCTATCATAAATATATTCAGTCAAAGTCAGCACTAACTTGGTAATTTACTCTTTTACAAGAAAATAATATGGCATTAAAAAAGAGTCTCTGTGTGTGAAAAAAAATATTGACTTGCCTTCATCGAGTCAATTCCTCGAGTCATTGCCCATGTGGAGACAACGTAATCCATCACCCGTTCGGAAAGCGCCTTCGGTACTTCATGTAATTTCATAAATTCTCGCACACTATTCAGCATATCATGATATTTGGCCGTGGCTGATGTCATCTGCTGAATGATTGTTGTCACATGACCGAAAATTGTAGCGTAAAGTAGAGCTGTAAAGTGATACAAAAAATATAACCAAATCAATCACATTCTTATCCTAAAAATTCCTCTATCCAACCCAAAATATTATCCACCACATAATTAATTAGAAACATTTAAAACAAGAACTACAATTACTCATTACTCTATAATATGCCACCAATTTATATCGCTACCCCCACCTGTCATTCAAGACATGTTTTGATAACCTAATTTTATTCATCATTTTCAATAATTAAATACCTAAAATTGCTAATTAATTGAACCTTAAATGAAATCTTCAAGTGCATTATGCATTTTGCATGACATGTCGTGTTGATGATGATGAATTATACAAGCTTGTTGTCTTTGTTCATAAAATTGGGTGCATGAATGGCTTTGAGTGGTCTCATGTCGCCCCGCACTTTGGAGAGCTGTGAGGCAGCCGGCAAAGCAGCTTGGTTGGCTGATTACAAACGGAGGAAAACACGAGCTTGTTCACACGGCAAGGCTTGCTCTCTATCTCTCTCGGCTCTTGTCTAGATTGCCGCACATGTTGTGTGAGACGGAGGAATATTTTAACTATTTTCTTGGGTTTTAATCATCAGTTAAGGTTTGTGAGTTTAAAACCGTGATTAAGGAAAAAACGCCAACATGGGCCGTATGCACGCGCCAGGGTAAGTTAATTACAATTAGTTTAATTGGTTGAGGTCATAGTTAAATAGTTAAAAGTTTGTGCATGAGGGGGGGGGAAATGGGGTGTTTTTAGGCGACTGATAAGGTTAGGTTAATTATTGATTAAGTTTAGGGTACAGTGGTTATGGAGGGGATTGGCAGGTGCTTGATTTAGTGATAACTGATGATAGTTTAGTGACTGGTGAGGAAAGAAAGAGGACGAGGTGGGAGGAAGATTTTAATTGGGGAGGAAAATGCATTTTTGTGCAAGTGTTTTAACGGTAATTTAATTGTGGGGCTGTGGAAGTTGTTAGTGAGAAGGGGAGGAGTTTTGGGTGTAATTTCAAATTGTGATGTTTGAGGGAGGAATTGATGACAGTTTTTATTTTAATCATGTGACGTGGGCATGATAAGTAGGGTTAAAGGTGGAGGGTGGGTTGCATGGGATGTTTATGGAAAATAATGTGATTTTATTTAAATGCGTTTTTGTTTTTGGTTTCCAGAAAGGGTATATCCCAATCAGCCTTGCCATACCGAAGAGGTGTTCCAACTTGGCTGAAACAGAGTCCAGAAGATATTAAGGATCAAATCTTCTTGTTGGCCAAGAAGGGCTACATGCCATCAAAGATCGGTAAGTTTATGATTAGATTGGTGGAATGATGGCAATTTATAAAATTGTGAACAACGGGTCTTGTAGCAAGTTTTCTTATTTTGGTGTTATTATTATTGTTTCTCAGGTGGAATATTGAGGGATTCTCATGGTGTTGCACAAGTGCGCTTTGTGACCGGCTCTAAAATTTTAAGAATCCTGAAGGCTAAAGGATTAGCTCCATCAATTCCTGAAGACCTCTATTTCTTGATTAAGAAGGCTGTTTCCATCCGTAAGCACTTGGAGAGGAACAGGTGCGTTGTTGTTTAAATTGCTACATTTTTAACAATTACTTGTGCCCATCTCATCTTACAAAGCTAATAAAAAAGTTCCTAATCTCCATTATGTATCTATTGTGATTACAGGAAGGATAAAGATTCAAAGTTCCGTTTGATCTTGGTCGAGTCCCGTATCCACCGCTTGGCGAGATACTACAAAACGAAAAGGGTTCTGGCACCTACCTGGAAGTATGAATCGAATACAGCGTCTGCCCTCGTAGCCTAAATGACATACCTACTAATAAAATTTGTATTGGTGTGTGATATCTATTAAAACGTAAAAAAACAATAAAAAATCTTGATATTGCTACTTGCTAAACAAAATGTCTATTTCTTTCTACTGTCTCATGTAAGAACATTAGAGAATGCATATTACCGGGCTGAGATATTTCATTGGTGGCATATTGAATTTTCATTCCAGAATACTTATTGTTAAGAATCATTTACAAAATAATCGAGATTACTAATTACTGTTATAAGGAAGGATAGGCTTACCTGCAATAATCATCATACAGATGGTAAAAATTTTCTCGTTGTCAGTTTCAGCGGCGACGTTGCCAAAACCAACCGATGTCATGCACGTCATAGTAATATAAAAAATCTTGATATTGCAACTTGCTAAACAAAATGTCTATTTCTTTCTACTGTCTCATGTAAGAGTATTAGAGAATGCATATTACCGGGCTGAGATATTTCATTGGTGGCATATTGAATTTTCATTCCAGAATAATTATTGTTAAGAATCATTTATAAAATAATCGTGATTACTAATTATTGTCGTAAAATAGGAAGGATGGCCTTACCTGCAATAATCATCATACAGATGGTAAAAATTTTCTCGTTGTCAGTTTCAGCGGCGACGTTGCCAAAACCAACCGATGTCATGCACGTCATAGTAAAATAAAGAGCAGTCACATACATAGTCTTTTTAGAGGGCCCCTGAATAAGTTCCGTGGGACCCCCTTCAGGAGAATTTAACACAATATAAGGACTTTGAGTCACATTAGCTAACTTCCACAACCAACTATACTGCATCCCGTTGTCCGTATCCGATCGACCTGAACAAAATGAACAAAAATTAGATCATGAACTATTACTTACCAAAGTGCATTTCATACATGGCCGGAGGATATGTTTTTTCATAGCAATGTTTTTTACCATTTTTTTACTCGTACAGAAACAGGAAACAAGAGAAAGTAAGGTCATTTGGTTAGGGCATTTCAGAGGACAAATAATTAAAAATGAATACACCTAAAATTTAATGAATCACAGCAGATAGTATAGTTTTGTTCTCATAATATTTAGGTCTCTGTGTAACAGAACGAGTAGTCACTGGTTTGAAGCTGCTAATAACATCGAACATATTTTTTTCATTGTTGAATTTTACATTCTTTAAATACAGTAAAATTATTTAAAACGAATCCAAATTAAATCTGATTTTCGTCAGTTAATGTCGCTTTGTGATANCTTTGTGATATTTTCACCCCAGATAAGCCGCTTTATGCGAAAATGTCTGTGAGCATGATTCTCGAAAACGGTTGAGAATTTTTAAATTCCGTTTTCGACAATGGGGTCAAGCCTTCAAATAGGAGCTATTGGGCTCAAATTTATACCTTAAAGGTTTTCGACAACTGGGAATTTCATTATAATGTTTCTGACGAGCAAAAATTTGGAATCAAACATCAAAACACAAAACATGGCTGGATTACTTCCAAACTTTTTTTCGAAATTTGAAACCCCAATAACTGTTTCCAGGAAGTATTTACGGACAAATTGAACACTGCTAATAATAACATAATATTTTTCATTGTTGAATTTCACATTCTTTAAAAACAGTAAAATTATTTAAATTAAAACCAAATTAAATCTGATTTTCGTCAGTGAATGTCGCTTTGTGACATTTTCACCCCAGACAATCCGCTGGACCTAAATACGGTTCAGATCGTATCATATACATATTATTAAGTAGCGAATGAATTGAGCCATGCGAAAGTGTCTGCACTTCCGTCTGTGAACATGATTTATCGAAAACGGTTGGGAATTTTTAAATTCCGTTTTCGACAATCGACTACTTATGATCAATCGCAGGGGTCAAGGGGTCAAGACTTCAAATATCAGCTATTGGGCTCAAATTTATACCTTTAAGGTTTTCGACAACGGGGAATTCGATTATAATGTTTATTTTGTCTTGTTTTTTTCTGTACGAGTAACAATTTTGAGCCAAACATGGAAACACAAAACATGGCTGGATTACTTCCAACGCAAAAAGTTTGTCGGGAAACGAACGAGAATTCACGTAAAATTTATTAAACTTTTTTTTCGAAATTTGAAACCCCAATAACTGTTTCCGGGAAGTATTTACGCACAAATTGAACACTGCTACAATGCATATCGTCCGGATAATGGTATAAAAGCACTTTTTGAAGAAAAAAATTTTTTTGAAATTTTTGAAATTTCGAAAAATTTTCGAAATTTTTAATCAGTTAACTGTTAAACTCACCAATACTATACCAAATACATGCCAGCCAATGCGCCACTTCCAGCGTTCGATTTGACAAAAAACAACAAAAAAACAACAATTAAATCCATTAAAGACACTAATTAATCATTTTATTACATTTAAATGGGTATTATAGTACTTAAATAGAGCTACATGATGTAACGTAAGCATCTATTACTGAAATAGAATTTAGATTTTTTTGAAATACAATTAAACAACAAAAAAACAACAATTAAAACCATTAAAACACTAATTAATCATTTTATTGCATTTAAATGGGCATTGTAGTACTTAAATAAAGCTACATGATGTAACGTAAGTATCTATTACCGAAATGGTTTAAAAAAATATAATTTAGATTTTTTTAAATATTAAAATCATTTTGATCATGATCATGATGCATGAACTGCAGGTATCTCTACTATTGGACATACGGCAATGCATTGATTTTTTTTCATTTGACCAAGTCATGATGACTAAATGCCACATATGAAAATGTTTCTTTACTTTAACATTCTTCATTATTGCATTATTTGAAGTGTCATGTAAAGTGTCATCAAAATTGGTAAAGTAGTTGATTTTCAATAGTTTTCATTTGACTATGTTTCTTTACTTTCTATTATGCAGCTCAACAACTAATAAAATGTCATTACAACATTAGCTAATTATTTACTTTAAAGTGGCTTGTTGATTATAAGAATAATTAAAATTTTCTTCTTACCTAACATATAAAAGCACAGTAATAATATCAACATGGCTGCACCGTACTCCAAGTACCTATCCAACTTTCTCACCACTCTCCCTAGACGAAGTAACCGGACCACTTTCAATGCACTAAAAAGGCTTCCGATCCCCTGAAACATGAAAAAATTCATACAGGTAATTATAACTGACATTTCATTATAGTAGATTGGCACATTAGCAGTTTAGCGTTAAACAAGCATTTCCAAAATTTCGCATAACCTACGCCCATTTAAAACCCCCACAACATTATACCAGACAGGCAAATTATTACATTAGTATTGTGCAAAGGAAGGATGAGCAGTACATCAAGATTAAACAATGTTGTATCAGTGTCAACGACTGCATTGTGGATAAATTCTATGTAACTTTTTGTCATATTTTTCGGACTATTCCGTGACCTTTATTCCTAGCGAATCTATCTCTCTCTCTCTCGATAACATATTATATACATATTGGATTCTCCAGTTTGCAGAGTGGTGTGTGGTAACAGAAAAATTAAGCTGTGCTACTTGGGTAGAATAAATAGGATATAGAAATAATGCGACAAATGGAGCCATTAGCCTCAAAATATATAGGAACGAATGAAAGGAAAGAATAGAAAGCAAGCTATTATCTGACTCTGACCGACCGGTTGAAGTGAAACATGGACAAATTGCGATCACGGACAAAGTCGATTTGTTTTGGTCAACCTTTTTCTATCCATATTCCAGCAGGAATGCATGTACGTGTCTCATCGCCTCCATCCTTTGTCCTTATATCATTTCTTGGTATTCTCTGGAAAGATGATGATCATGATCATGTAGGCATGTTCTATGTCGTGGTACCTTTCTCCTGCAATACATCACGGGCTGCTTTTTATACGCTACTTCCGAAAGAAAACAGTCACAAAAAACTACGTTTTGTCTTTGTTTGTTTAGCTAAAAATGCTTATTTTATATAATCACACAATAGTAATCGGTCCCCTCTAGAAAGATTTTGTCTATTATGCTGAATAGGGTTGGGTTAGACTCACAGTGGCATAATATAAATATTTGTGCACATTTGCCACATACATTTTTACTATTTCTCACAACAATTGTTATAGATTAGTTTAAGAAATACAAGCGGCTGCATCCTAAAATAAATTTGTATCGTTATTCCAACTTAAATGTCGGTTACGGCGGATAGAGTGAGTACAGCTAATAGTGTTCTAACCGCAAAACCTCTCCGTTCAAAAAAACCATCTAGTACACACACATGCAAACCCTTTCATGCAGACGAGCGTTTTAGAGAGAGAAAGTACCTCCATCACCATACAAGCAACAGCAGATCTTGGGTAAGCATCTGGCAACAACATCCCACTTTTCAGTGGAAATAAGCAAAAAAATAATAATACATTGCCTTTGGTACACGATAGAGCAAACTTTCACCATATCTCTGTCTCTCTCTGTCTAGCAAACATGTACAAAATTGTACAAATCATTTTATAAAAATAGAAAATATTATATCTGCTCGCATGATGTTACTGTGTATAGTGTATGTATTGCATTTTTTTAGAAAGACGTTTTGTCCCAAGTTTGAAAGAAGGAGTCAGAAAGCACAAACGGTCTTGAGTAGTCCTCCTAAAGTGTCGTGCTTGGAGTACTGATACTGGGGAAAGCAATGCATAATACTTTTTTACTTCTTCTACATTCCTCCAAGTTAACTGTGAAAGAGAAAAGGAACAACGTTTTGCCCATTTGGCCTCAATAACGCATTGTGTATGTATTGCTATACGATTCATGCATGAAATAAGGAGAGGAGACAACGCGACGCGAAAAAGAGTCCTACCGATGATGCCTATTTGCGAATCTTTACATCTACATCATCCTGAAAACTAGAAAAAAAGTCTGAAAGTATGTACTGTAATAATATAAGCGACTACTTTTTTGCCTCGGTTTGCCTCTAATGATATCCATATAGTCTTTATACTTTCTTTTCCCTTTGCAGCGATCACGACCACAAACTATAGACTCCAGCAGACATTGGCAACGATAATAATCCCTTTTCTGTTGCTTATTGGAATGATAACACTTTCTTGTTCTGATGATGATTTGCTTTTCCGTTGTCTTTCTTTTACTGACGGGAAACTAATTGTGTGCATGCATACAAGACGGACTCATTGTATTTGACGATTTCGTTCAAAATTTGGTTACTTTTCTCGGATTTCATGCTTTGGTTGACTATCAAAAAAGAGATTTCCTATAAGGAAGCAAATTTTTTCATGTCATAATTGATCCTTCATTTATGTTAAATAGTATTCGAAATTATTATGCCATCGTGAAATGTGATTGTTTTTAGGCTGTACATTTTCAAGAGAGAAAAATATAAATAGTGAGGCTCTTCGTGTATACCTGGATGTCATTTATGTGTGTCAACAGGCGAAGCAGAAAAATATTGGCAGACAGACGTCACTACTGAAGATGGTTAAGGTCCATATCTCGAAACGAACAAAATGCACAACAGGGGATTTTTTATGATGTCATTGACTGGTATCATGGTACATAAAAAAGGTGAATACCTCTCTTTGAAATGGTGGTGGAGGAAGGGAAGCGAATGGATGTATTGGAATGGAAGATCGAAAAATAATACGCATGTCAATACCATTCTTGTGTGAAAGAATATTCATGAAAGGACTCGACTGGTTTATAGGAATGTGAAATATTTTCTTTATGAGTGATAGGAATTTTTATCCGTAAGTGTGTATAGTAAAGTAATATGAAACTACTCTCGTTGAAATTCCTTATATTCTATAATGTGTACATTCTTTACTTGTGCTTGGATAACTCTCTTGTCTGTATAATATATGGTATTATTTATAGATATTTATAAAGCATATTGTTTAGCCCATTCAGAGGAAATGGACCCATTGCGAGAGCTCTCTTGGGAGTATGTTTATGCGATAGTGGGAGTAATAAATACACATATCACTGTCGATGTGAGTGAAAGTAATAATACGGATGGTACTTACTTTTCCTGTTATTGCATTAGATTCTATCTGTGTGTCTATGCTTGCCGTTCCATCATCAAGCATAAAAATCATGACGATGGAAAACGGAGACGAACTATGATCATGAGAAAGAATGAAAACAATGACTCGAGTCTGACTGACTTCCTTCAGTTGAAAAAGGAATGAATGGACAGATTCGGCCCAGGGGGTGTCTGTAAGTTTGGACTTTGATCTGCAATTTTTGAGTTTTTTGGTGGGAAACTTTTTTCATATTTTTGAAAAAACTGCTCATTTTTTAAATTTTTGCTTGCAATTTTCTGAAAATTTTCGAAATGTGATGGATTCTCGTTCCGTTACATATAGAGCTAAATATATTAGTATAGATAACAAAATAATGGAAAACAGTAATACTTGGCATTCAGATTCGTTTAAATAAAATATTAGGTCTAATAATATTACTAAAAATTATGAAAATTTTCTAAAAATCAAATTGAAAATATGAAAATTGGGTAAAAATGAAAATTTTCAAGTTGTTCAGAATTTGAAAAATTACAGACACCCCCTGGCCCCCCACGTCGAATCTGCTCGGAATGAATGCAAAGGACCAAAACCAAAGTAGAGTTGGAATTGTTCATGAATATTGTTATCTTCGTTCGGGTTTGGAACGACAGCTACTTTGATGTTCCGTAAAGAAAGCATCCTTTGGAACGTGACTATACGACTGGTTGCATTACTACAGTAGATTACGAAAATGACGATTACTTCATTATTTATTACCACTACCTACACGGTATGTACATTTATAATAGTCATTTTGGTAGTCATTTATATTACGGACATGGTAATCATAAAATTCAAGTAATCGTTCCTATTCTGTAAGAAAACATAAAATATTTGGTGCAGTTTTCATTAAAATCGTTCGCCTCCACACTTTTATTTTCTTTTTTAACTACGCAAAATTAAACAAGCTACTTTTGTTTTCCTTATTAACTCGGGGAACCCGTTCAGAAAATTGATCATGTTTCTCTTTTAAGCTGTCCATTCATCAATGGAAGAAAACAAAAGTTACAATAAAATCAAAGGATTCTTTGGTACATTATTTTTCTAGTATCCTATATCAGTCTCAAACTCAACAAACAAACGTTTGTTTCCTCGGAACAAAGGACAATACTTTCCGCACTAAACCTGATGTACTTGTTAACTCAAACGATACAGAATCTATTGTCACAATTTGTCACATTGTTATCGGTTCCCAGAATTCAGTGTTTTTGTTTGTCTCAACGATATCGTTGTAATGTATTTACAAGTTCACAATAGTGTTAGTTTATTGGGTTGTGGGATTGTGGTGTATGATATCACACAAGTTTCTGTCTCCTTTCCCAATCAAGCACCTATTTTCTTTCACTAATGCTTCTCCCTCTTGAATGGGCTTGAAAAGAATGAAATAAAAAGAAAGATCCGCGACAGCATGTTTATTCCTATATAGCTTTTTAGAGTAAATTAATGACACAGATCGTTTTCACTGATCAGGATGCCTTGAAGCCTTTCTTGATGTTTAGAAAAAGAGGGTATTACTATTACTCGTCGTTTCTGGTACTTCAACTTGTCGTGTACATGGTACGTACAAAGCTCTTGCCAAAGGGGAAAGCGCTTAGTGATTGGTGATGATGACGAGGAGGACGAAAGGGGGAAAATAGCACAGTGAACAGGCCAGCATGATACAGTGAGCACACATGGAGAGATTAAAGACAATATTTTTTAATATAACGAAAGAGAATCTTTTCACGGTGGTGGAAAGCAAAAGAAAAAGTATATACGACAGTATATTATTATAGAATGGCATTAAGTAAAAAGAAGGAAGCAAAGGATATTGTGTTTTGTACTTTTGTATAAGATGCATTGTCCATACATATATACATGGGGATGTTATTAAGTTGAGTGTAAAAGAGAAAGAAAAGGTCGTAAACTCCAATTTATCCCAAAGAAAGTCTGCCAATGGAAGGGAAAGAAGAAGAAGAAGAAGAAAAAGTACGTACATAATAGAAAAGGAGGAAGAGAGACGGGCTAGGGAAGTAGAGAAAGAAAAGAGGGTATTTTTATCTTTACAAGCACAACTTTCACTCAGCTCACTTATATATAGAATTTCTCAAAAGAGACCCAGTCGTAAAAAAACTGAGTGATTTCAATTCTGCACTACACTGGTCGACTTTTTTTTTATATAGTACTACTGTAAAGACATTATGATGGTCACCTCAGTCAGTCGCTGCTGTTGTATAATATCCCCTTCTTAATATGTATATAATAGCTTTTGCACAAACAGTGCTAGAATATGGCGAATAAAACTGTAATGCTAAAAACTATATAAACATTATCTATCTACAAGTAAAGTTTCTCTTGAAAAAAGTAAAATGAATCCCTCAATGTATGTGTGTGTGTGTTGTCTATGCATATGTGTGTGTATACATACAACGGAAAAACTACTATAAGATCCGGATGGAGTCTTAATAACTTACACAAGCTCTTGTTAGCCAAGCTACTTCCCTTTCACCCAATTTTATTCTTTCAATGCTTTAATGTGTTAAGTTAGGTTAATGGAAAGAAGACTCTCTAGGGAACTGGTGAGAAAAAGAAGAGAGAAAATATCTGGTGCTGAGAAACTGAAGAGAGAGAAAGTGAGTAAAAGGATCTGAATGAATGAACCACTAATAGTAATAAACGTAGTAGTTGTGATAGTTTTCATATTGCATACACTTTTGCTACTTTAGTGGTGCTAGTGATATGTTGATATTGTTATACTGAATATACATATATATGCAATATTATGTTTGTATAGGCAAAACATAGCACAGACGACTTTTTAAATGAAAGAGGAAACAGGAAGATGCTAGTGGTGATGAGGTAGGGATGGAAGGAATCAGGCCAATTGGATTTTTATTATTGTTGAATATCTTTGTAAAAGTTGAAGAAAATGTAATAATACGATGATTTTGATAGTGTTGATAGAATAATATGCATCCAACTACACCAAGAAACTCTTCCACCAAGAGGCTTAATGAAAACAGAACTAGCAACTTTTGCACCATTGAGTCAAGTTAAAAACTCTGAGAAAGTTTGCACAATAATGTATAAAATTAAAAGGGATGAATAAAAAATATAGTACTTTCTGAACTATAGTTGGCCATTGTTTGGAAATGAATTGGCAATTTAGCCAGTCCTCTACAATTACAGAATAAATATTATGTATAATCTTAGGGTCTTTTTGAGTGGCTCAAGTGGACATAATTTGCATACTACTTTGATTTAACAAGTTTTTAAATAAATTAAGAAAGAACAAAACAAAAGTCGGCATACTTACATACAACAAGCATATGGCTATATACATCCTAATAAATGTTATATAGTAATGGTTGTGTTGTGTTTGTAGAAATGTCAAGTGTGCCGTCAGTGTAAAGACTTCAAAGGTAATTAGATATTTAGGGCACGTTATGACTTACAAAGGAGGATACACTGACATGTCCTTAATACTGCACTTTAATTGTCATGTGTCCGTTTAAGTTATTAGTTTTTGTATATGAGTTATAAAATTTGCATATAATATTTACTTCATCACACAGAACGTAAAGTTCAAACGAGCTACGCGTTTATTTTTATTTTTTAGCAAAATATATTACGATGAAACAAATGTATTTTATAATGGCAGTAAATGGAGGTGCAGACGTGTCAAACACGCCATGAATAATTAGGGCAAGCGACGACTTCCACAAAGCGTGTCACAAATATATTTTATGCAGTTAATAATAAGGTTGAGTAAGGCAAGTATAAAAAAGGAAAACGGAGCTCATAGTTCATAATAATAATGATATAATGAATAATATGCTGAAACTGGTGGGATGGAAGTACCTAAAAGCTAGCGCGTACATGGCAGAAAGCGTTCTTATGTAAAATGAAGAAAGAAAATATTGAATAAGAAAAATAAAAGCTAATGCTCTCCGTAAAGAACATAATGTGTATTTTAAATGTATGCATGAATATTATTGCTTCAATTCTATTTTTGAACATGTAAATTTTTAATGCGTACATACTTTACGCAGTTTTGTATTAATTTCATGTTTCATTTAATTAATAAAGCAAGATATTATACATAGATACATGAATACAACATATCTCTTAACAAGTACTATATGTAAAAATAACGCACCATTATAGCTGTATAGAAAGTCAGGCAGAGAATTACCCAATCCCATATCGCCTTGAAGGCACAATAATGGAGAAGTATATGTGGAGGCGTCTTTGGTGCTTCTTGACGGTACTGCGGCAAGACATCGGCATTCAGGCTCATCATCTGCTATATCATTTTCCCCAGTCAAGAAAGTTACAAAAAAGACATGTAAGTGATTATGGAGCAATATAAGATTTAAAGTGAAAAGTAAGTAGTTTTATTGAAATTGAATAATTAAATGTGACAGGAATCATGAATAAAAGTGACATCAAGCATACATGAGCAAGATTGGACTGTTTGGAAGTCTCCTTTACTACTGGGATATGCGACGAGAATTGAGAGGCAAGGACTGAACGACTGCGGGTAACGGATCGAGCGAGTTTTGCGAATTTGCTGAGACCTATGAAAAGGAAAATTGCATAGATTGGTACAGTGACATATATATACATTCATAATAACCCAACAGAAATCTGTGGTCGACCATGGTACTTTCTTTTCGAGAGGAGGGGGATAAAAACTTACTGTAAAGCGTACTCGTCCCCTTCGAGTCCTGAAACGGAAAAAAAATTCATCATATACTCATCATATATTCATCATATCATCAATGACTACTTGTAAATGGTGAGGTTGGAAATCATGATTTGGAGTCTGGATAGTAAGAATGCCGTAGTAAATTGAATATTGAGTGATTTTTAAATTTGGGATTTTTTCGTCATTGGATTCCGAACCAGCATTTCCGCAAACATAATACCTACATAGTTTGTTGATTTGTACCACCCTTTGTATTCCATGTCATATGGATGACCCCCTAATTTTTTATTAACATGATGGTAACGCTGACTATCCTTGGTTATGATTACTCCTATCACGTATGTGGACAATGCTTATATTAAGTTTCGTTATTTACAGAAAACTAAATAAATCTACGTAATAAATCATGAGCGCAAGTTGCTAGATGGTGGTTCATGATTATTGTAACCTCAGATACAAGCAACACCAACTGGCGTTATTCAGCATTCCTCTTTCCTAACACTGCCTGTTTTGCAAATTTGACTGATTACCAAGTGACGATTCCTCAACTACATAAGATTTTAAAGTTTGACATTTTTCCTAACATTATTGATGAACTCCAAACTGACTTCGAAAGTGCGATAACACCCGATGATTTTGAGGAATGTGCAATGAAGAAGTGGTTTAACAATACTATCACCGGTGCACCTAATGATGACGAGTCTGATGATGAAGAACCCGGACCTTCCAGGAAGAAGCGTAGGACGCAACAAGTAGTGTAACCTCCATTTGTTACAATCGATGATTCGGAATAGTTATTTAATAAATGCTTTATTCTTATACATGTATTTTATAGTGCTAGTCTCTACTTATCTAAAGTTAGATAAGTATCAGTTATTTTTTTCCTTGAAATGCATTTATGATTAAATATGCAAATGCTATCTACATTTTTATATATGAATTGATTTATACGAATAAATTGTTTCGCTAGATTTCGGAATTTTTATATATACTTCACCATTTACAAAGAAAACTTTCATTGTATACATGTAGCATAGCATATAAAGTTTAATCCCTAACCTCCGCCTCGATGGGTTGCTTGAGGGCAGTAATGTCGCGAAAGGTAAGAAGGAAGAGCACAACCACATCTCGCTCGTTTTTTATCGGCGCGATGTGAAGTAAGAGCCATAGTGGAGTTTCTGTATTGAAAAACACGCCTAAAAGTTACGTTAAAATTCCAAAGAGAACAACACAGACACTTTAAGTTTCATCACAACACACACATATAGATACATATATATAAAACATTGAAATACAACAATAAGCTATAATACTCAGTTTCTTGCAATACTTAAGACTGAATATTGACAACACAGATTCTACACATTTACACAACCAGCGTCAACATCAAAATCAACACAAATGGATTCCAGAGTGCATAATATTTTAGTTGTCGCAACGTAATTTGGCATCAGAAACGAATACACATACATAATTTGACTGCTGCCCACATGTACTCTTTCCAGAGATTGTCCATACTACTTCAAAGGCTTTGACTGCTAAAACGCGAGTTGTGCCACAGTAGGCTAGGTTAACGTACGACAGTCAGTAAATAAAGTTAATACGCAGGAAAAACTCCTTCAGCAGCGTTTGTATATACGTACATTATGTAGTCGTTTTGGCCACTCGAACAATCTTCTTGGCCTCACACAAACTATTGCAGAGATTTCACAAGTGAATGAGTCTTTTACGAGAGAGCAATAGTGCTTGGAAACAGCTTGAAAAGATATCTTTTGGCTTGGCTGCCTGTGATGGTACTTGTTTTATTCTACACTAGCAAAACTGGTACTACTGCTCTCTCTGAATTGAGTTGCATGGCATATACGGGCCCTTTTGCTTTCTCTCTTCCCTTTTTTCAAAAGTCATATTATTGCAATATGAAAATCTATAGAAGCAAACCGGAGAGAGAGAGAGAGGGAAAAGAGAAATGAAAGGCTTATTTGAACAATTTAGATCGTCCACTGAAAAGCGACTTGGTACTTTTCTTTACTACTGTGAATGAAAATCGTTCCGCTTGACTGGAGAGGAAGAACATTTTTGCCGGAATGCTCAAGATTTTCTTTTCCTTTCACATTCAGTTTCGGGAGGGAAAATCAGTAATATGAGATAAAGCTAAACGTAGGCTGAAAGGAGTCCCAAGCGTAGTCTAAAAATAGGTTATTGCAGTGCACATTAGATGTACAATATGTACGAACACAATCCGTCTGCAAGAGGAATATTAATATCATAAACCTTGTACGCATATGTTTACGTGGACATTATACGAAAAATAGTCGTCCAAAATCAAAATCCTGTGAAATGACGCTTTTTAATGTAACAAAATGAGCGAATGTAAGCACTCTTTCCATGTTTTTCCAGCAACTTTTCAAAATACAATCTGACTTGAATGACCACGTTATCTGCTGACAATTTTCATCGTATATATGACTCCCAAAGTCCAGTTTCTATTGGATTGAGGGACGTGCCGACATACATGCATAATATTTCCATGTCCGTCGTCAGTCAGTTCAGTTCAATTAGATTGTATAGAGAAACCTTACGATATACGACGCTGCAGTATACTATGCAGAATATAATATATAGAGAGCCAGAAAATATCAGTCTCCCCTCCAAACTATGTATATAGCTACAGTGAAAGGAGAGAACTCATGTATTTTACATTATTTTTTCGATTTCCAAGAGTGTGTATGATGGGTTGTTTGACCTCTGCTAGGTTGAACATTTCTACTTTCTTCATTCTTAAAATTAACAGCAAAGCTTGTGTATATACAAAAACATGAAACTATGTACTAGAGACTCATATCGTAAACATACATTATTATCAGGGGAATGCATATAGTATCCTGTTTTATTAAATGTACATACAACAGGGAAGTATAAAAACTCTTATGAATTTCCAAGTAGAAGCAAGGCGTATGCAATTCAACAACAAAGAGCATATTATGTTGAAAGGAAGAACCCAGTTTGTGTCCCACTATTTTCTAGAAATGTTCCTTTTCGACGGAAACGGGAAAATAGGGGGAAAAAGTTTTGTGCTGTTACACTTGACTTGGCCAAAACTTGTTCCTTTTGCACTTCACCTACACTTTTCACACACTATTTACCAGACGTGCAGAAATGTACAAGGAAGACTTTTTCACTGCAAATGTCTATATATACCCTTTTTCAATACCCTTGTCATCATGTCATTGTCATACTCAGGAAAGATACTTTAAGGAAATAGAGAAAAATTGCCGAGCACATGTAATCAAACAACATAAAATATATAATAACTAATTATACCTACTACCAATGTTCCCGTTTGTATATTTTTGGAAGCTTGTCAATTTGACACATAAATGAACAGATACACAGTTATACAGGAACCACAATGAAACATTAGCCGCTATAAGAATCATATGAAGTACAAGTACAATCAATTGGAATTGATTGTATTTGGTTTTACCTATATCAGTTCCTCTTTTGATAAAAATATGCAATGTGAAAAGTGTATAATGAGCGAAACAGAGTTCCTATTAAATGATACTTGATATATTTAGCATATTATAATATATTAGCGATACACAGTGCCTCAATACCAATTTCCGTCGCGCATTTTGCCATGAAACGTTCATAGTACACAGCACTTACAGTCATGCAATATAATGGCATGAATGAATGAGTGCACCAGAAAACTACTCTATCTTCTCGTCGCATCGTGTAGTTGTTGTTACATCAATACTTTGACTGACCTTCTCACACAGTGTGTGAGCTGAAGCATAGAACAGGTCTTTCAAGGGAAAGTCAATGTTTAATCTTAATGGTTCCAGGATGAAAGTTGGTTGGTCATGAAACCATAATATGCATGCCATGAAAGAAATACAATGCTACCAGTTCATTTCATATAAGTTGTACTTTATTATTTAGGTATGATATGCTCTATTTTTAAAGCAACCTAAGCTGACTTTATAAGAATATATGTCTGTCCGTCCAACTACGAATTAAATTCCGGAAACGGTTTAGCGTTTGTAACTCTTCCAATTATTTGAACATCAATAGATAACTGCGAAATAACATAATAGATTCTGATTGATGAATTTTTGCTCAAGGCATGAACATGTCAGATAGAATCTTCCTTACTCTAGCAATACATACATGTCCTCATCTCCTACCGTTATTCCTCTTTTCGTCTGTATTTTTGGGAGGAGCAAAATCAGCATTGCTACTGCTATTTCTATAGATCTACGTCACTCAAACTGAATTTGTATATTATTTCATTTGTTCAGTTACGTTTCTACCCTGATTTGGAATTTTTTATTATAAAAGCATACTTTTCCAAAATAAACACCTTTATACGTACGTATTCCGACTTTTTACAACACGCAAGATTTTTATATAGGCTTCACCCACTTTTTCATTGCTAAATTTAGCCTTAACCTAGTTTTGCCTTTTTTATAGGTAACAAATGATTTTTCACAAAATCAGACCGGAAGAAAGTTGACGTTTTCCTTGCCCACCCACACCATTAGCGTTATGAAAAGAAATGAATGAGCCAAGTAAACATGTTCCATATTTTGACCACCCAATATGCTTTATGTTTTGACAACCGAAAGACTTGCAAACTTGAATATATTTCATTACTCATTTTATGTCAGCAAGAATTTTCCATTATATTGTGTCAAGAATATGATCTATTATTATATAATCTGTTTGCAAATATATTACGAAATATACAAGTGCGGTTTCATGCGAAAAATTGGAAGATTTTTAAACTCCAAAAAGTTCTAAAGCTGCTATAATAATATAGAAAAAATTCCTTTTACTTTGAACTGTAAAACCTGCTAGAATGCAAAAAAAAATGATTTCTTTCTTCCTTTTATCCAAACGCCAAAAAATGCGTTCAATCAATCAGAAGTTTGTGTCGGGGAGAAAGCAAGATGTATACCTCAATTTGGAAATTTTGTATAATTAGAGATTAATAGTTAAGAACATATGTACATATTTTATATAATTTAATAAACTAATTTAAACTATTGACCTTAAAGTCAATACTTTGCCTGTGTATATAGGTATACCGAATGCGTGATCTCATTATTTACTATACAAAGACCATATCACTAGCGATATCCCCCTTTACGCTTAAACTACGTAGCAGCTAAATTGGATTGTAGTATCGAATGTATAGATGAGATATGAGATCATTAAGCTCAGCCACCAGTTTTCTCCCAGTTACTTATTTATCATCTTCCTTCTTCCTTTTACATGCTACCTACTTAAGTGGCTGCGTTACGATACGTGTAGACTTGATCTGATGATGTTTTCCCAAAAATAAATTCCGCTTCACTTCCCTTTCCTCAGACAATGTGCATGAGTGTACGTCACGGAAAAGCAAAGGAGAAGGCAACTGAAAGATTTTGAGTGGGAACCGAAAAGTGAAAATTAAGGCGAGGATCTACTTTCAACAGTTTCATACTTTTATAATATATTATATAGTATCTCAATATTAACATGCATAGACATAACTACCTATATCAGAATTTCTCAGTTGGACATCACTTTTTGTTTATTCTCTCCAATAATAGAATATTTATACATTTCCAAACAAACACACACATTCCACGCTGTGTTATTTTTAGCTCCATCATTTCTTACTATTTCCCGCTTCTGGCAAATTGCATGATCAGAACTACCGTTAGTGATAAAATAAGAAAAAAAGTTACATTCTCCACTTTCTCTTGTAGGAGCAGTCACACACTTGCGATACTCTCACGATTCTATGGTTCATGGTAAGTACAAAAACAGTCATTGTTGTTGTAGCACATACCCAACTTCACAGAAGAAGGGCAAAGCCTGTACAGTTCACAAAACTGATTGGTCATTTTTTTCTTCGTTTACTATAATCGGCGAGGCTTGTGTGCTAGAAACATGGCACATATGTCAACACTTAAATAACTAGATAAAAATCAATACCCCTTCCAAGTATTGTTACATTTAAGACTATACCTACATCCACATACAAACTAATTGTGAAAGTATTCTGTCAGCATACCACCATACTCGTTTTTGTTCCTGATTTTTTATTCAAGTGAAGGGCAGCACTATACCTACATTTATGTATAGAAATAATCAAGTATAGAATGTATAGCACATTATAGTTATATTCAAAACCCAAAGTATTTGCTAGACCAAGAGCTCAAGAGCTGTCGATTAGATTTCATGCTTGATTAATCCCACACCGTTTGATCCGCAGCAAGTCGGAATGAAAGTATAAGTAGTGGTGGGAAGAGTCAATGTAGTAGTAACACAGTATAAAATAGTATGCATGTGTAATTTATATATGAGCACAATAGAAACGATAGATAACTAGGCTGGGTGTTCCACAGAAATAATGAAAGGAAAAAGTTGACTATTGTGCTAGTAATCACTGAATCCTATTCAGTCTGATAAAGTGAAGAGTTTTGTCTGCATTTTCTTCTTTTCACGTTCTTCTCGCTTCTGTCTTTGTGCTCCGTCGTGAGAAAACCCTCCGAGTCTTACTGAGTACGAAAGTAAGTAAATAAATACATGCTGTCTGTGTCATTCTCATGTTGGTAATGTCATCTTCGTAAATGAATGCACGATCTACAAGTTTGGGCAATGATAAATTAGTGCATTTTCCCTTATTCTTATTATTTTCTCAAAATCTTCTAATAATGCGCGTCCAATATTGTATAAACAACCCACTAATCTAATCTAATTTGGGCATTTATGTTATATTCTGCTGCTATTAATGATCATAAAGATAGAAAATAATAGAAAAATAAAGTTGAGACCAAATATAAACAAATATTATTCTTCGATAAAAGATATACATGTACACAGGTTGAATAAAAAGAAATAGTATGCACACAATTTCTACAATAAATTCCTTTGACATTGCATGCAAAATATATCATTGTTGTAGTGTGTGTTTTCCAAGATTCTACTTTTTGACATAGTTAGTAAAATACATAAAATTGTAGAAACGCGCATCTCATTATTTAGAAACTGACGTATCTCTGTTCCCGTTCATCAGTTCATTCCATCGTTCATCTTCCTTATAACTTTCGTCAACAATGTAGTTTCCTTATATTTTTGCCATTCGTCAGGAGAATTCGTTTAAACAACGATAATAATATGTAAATATAAGGTTTCTCTACTTTTGAGATCATTTGCATACCCATGCCACTGTTTCTTCCTCTTTAAAGTTGCAAACAACAGTAACATAGCGAACACTAAAATATCCTGCCGTTATTACATGACCCCAGCAGGTAGGACATTTGGACCAATAGACAAAAACATCGGAACTCCTGTGGCTCTCCTTTTTTACTTACATAAATTCGCGTATTGTTTAGTAATCCCATACTGTCTATCAACTATCATATAAACAAAGAGGCAAGACAAATCCCTTTTGCAATATGCTCGTCGGAAAATATAACAATGGAAAAG
>JAHZMV010003847.1:0-13831 GCA_027743765.1 Coecobrya sp. COE2 | reverse complement strand
CAAAAGACAAATTGTATAAATGCACCTTTAAATAAGCCACAGATTATCCCTTTAATGAACCTAATGGACTTGCATTGCATTGAAGAATTGCATTGATCCATTGACGCTAAGGGGGTGTATCAAAAATCCAAAAATCCGGAAAACCAAAAATCTGGAATCCAATATAGATATATAAGTGTAAGTTATCCGAAATATTTTAACTTAAATAATTCTATACTATTAGTCGAACCTGATTAACTGAGCAAGTGGATCGCGCTTGTCGGATTTTTCAAAAAAAACTACTACAATTTAATTTTCACTAATTTCAAGAAAGCTATATGTAAGAAAACTATATGAATCACAATGAATTTGCTACAATATATTTTTAAACATAAACTTCTGTTAAAAACATAACAAAATAATCAGTTTATAGTTAAAATTTTACATCCTTAGCTAGTTTTATTTGTGATTTTAATAATGCAATTTGATCTCTCTGAGTATCAGTTATTAACATTGAGTGATTTTATTCTACATAATTATTTGGAATTTACCAATAAGACAGGGGAAGGAACATAATACAGATCTAATGTATGACATTACGAAACCGAGTATATTTTTTAAGTCACCCGACCCAAAACTTACAAGGATAGGCTCAAATTGCTGTAAATGCGCCACAAAAGAAATAAGGTAGCTTCATGTTTTCAGCATTTAATCTACTTTCCATATTGTTATTTTAAAAATAGTTAAATTTATTGTATATTAAAATTTAGATTGTGTGGAGGATGAAAATAAGGAAAATGTAAACAATAGATTTATCTACGTATTGTAAATGTGATTGTGGCATTAAACTTAGTTCATAGTAATTAATGATTAATTATTAATATTACTAATTAAATTGTCAGAGGGCTGAATTTAAGTGAAAACTTAAAGTTGTTGGTTCACTTCATACAAAACGTCTACCTAACGCAAAAGTGAAAACAGAAGAGTTGCTACTATTCTATGATTTCCAGTTTGTTTGTTGTAGGCTCAGTTTTCTTGTCCTCTTACAAAGTGCTACAATTGTTTAAAACAGACATTCTTACAAAAATACAATGATTTCTTATGTTTTTAATAATTTAGTTAATTTCGTCTGTTGTCGATGGAATAATCATCACGATTTGTTTTCTTATAATTTAGACGGGGTGGATCAAAAATCCACAAAACCAAAAATCCACAAAACTAAAAATCAAGAGATCCAAAAATCCATAACTCCAAAAATCCATAATTTATTTGTGACAAATTAGGTTATATTAGGTTAAAGAACCAAGTAAATTATTTGTGGATTTTTGGATTGTGGATTTTTGGACTGTGGATTTTTGGAATATATATAATATGTTTGGAATATTTGGATTTTTGGAATAATATTTTTGTAGGAATACTGCATCGAAATTGAATGTTATCAGCGATTTTTTTCATATTTTACCACTCTGATGATGCGTCCATTGTGAATCTTATATTTCAAGTGTCCTAATTCACTCCAAGTTTTAGTACAATGATGGAGAATTATTGCATTTTATTACAAAAACCAAATCTCTATAAGTAAATCGAATTGGATTAAAATATACACTTTAAATACTACGTTTAAATTTCACGGCTACTAATCTCTCAATCAGATTATAACATCGATTAATCATTTAGCTAACTAAATTATTTGCATTAAAACTGTAGAAATTTGTCGGGTTTGTATAGGGGAAAAATAAATTCAAACTGTATTAATGAAAAAAAATTATGCCAAACCAGCTACATTTATGAAAGTTGTTTTTATTTTTGTTATTAATTCTTGTCGCCAGTATTTAATTTTATAATTGTAGAAATCACTAATTAAATTGGTTAATATCAATGCTTTCGAACATTGAATTCGAATCTCACAATCAGGCACAAAATTGAATATAATTAAGAATTTAAAACGAGTTAAGTTAATAAACTCCAATACCCGTAAATCATGCGGGATTATCTACAACAATGGAAATATATATTTAGTCGATATTACAACTATATAACTTAATTGCTGCTGTTTTTGGAGTTTTGCTTTAAGTAGTCCACAATGCTAATATATACCATCCAAGATCGGTGTCAATTTCTGTGTAGATTATTAGTTTGCAGATATACTTGGCATTTAGCAACTTGTATTCAAAAAATTGCTATTAGCGCATTAATCTAAATGATTTCTGGAAGGATGTTTCTATGATAAAACACTTTGAACTTGTCATCAAACAACTTTCAGATTATCTTCATCCAGTATAATTCCTCATAAATATAGAGTCAACCAGAACCAATTAAAATTAAGTTACTAAACCCAAAACTAAAAACTTAGCTCCTTTTTAGAAATAGCACAATTCGGTTAAAATCTAATTTGGTTCAACTTTTTTCAAAATTAATATTAAGATTCTGAAATAGATGGATTTTAATAATTCAGTTAACACCTAAGTTTATCGACTGATAAATCTTAATGATTTTCCAGTTAATTATTCGATAGTTTAGATTGCTAAGACGAAAGGCAAAACGGAAGCACGTTTCAGATAGGCAACAATGGTAATGTATTGTATGCTATATATAGCAAGTAGCATTGCATAAAACTGCTTCATGATTGAATTGTTATCTAGCAAAATTAGTTACCATTTATTACTACAATCGAACACAGATAGTCATCCCATCTGGTATTGAAAATTACTGAACACAGTCAAATGTTCAGTTTACTGGTGTCAATTTTTTACAAAACACCAAATCTCGTTAAATAAATTAAATCACTCTAATTGCACCCTAAATTATTACGTTACAAGTTTACGGCTACTAATTTCCTTCTAATTCTCGGATACAGATTAAAAAAAACTTTAATTTTGTTAGGAATTTTGTTTAAAATTGTTAGGATTATATAAATTGTTAAGAACTTGGAAACCGTAAATCATCCCAGCTGCTTTAATTATGCAAATTGTGAGAAACACAACGGGCGGATGATGGCACATGAAGTGAAGCGAGAAAATCAAGATATCACACAGTTCGCCTGGCTTCTTTGCAAAGTAGCCAGGCGAACTGTGTGGTCTAAATGAAAACGTGCTGACATACATAACATACCTATGCTGATAAGGCAGGAGCTTTACCTGTGCCATATTTTAATATTCCTTCGAGTACAAAATTCATTAACGGTGGATACACGTCCAATTTGTGAGCATGTGAATTTCAAAACGAACTACTGTTTGAAGTTTGGAGTAAACTCAATGCCATTTTGACCGGCAGAATATATTCAGTATTTCAATGACGTTCAATCCGAACTCATTCCATTTGCTCAGCAAATAACTCAAGTTTTTGGAGACACTTAACGTCTTTCGCCATGATAGTCCAGGGACAAGGTGAGAAGCCGTATTGGTCGATACTATAGTCAATTGGTAGTTAGTCTTAGACCATGAACATTGTTTGCTCCTTCTGAATAAGGGCCGGTAGAATAATACTATAGAATAATACTAATAATATAGAAGGTTGTGACATGACAAAATGACAAAATATGCAGTCTCACAATATCATGCTCTACAACTAATTTGTTGTAATAAGCTCTAAGGAATACATGGTTCCTTAGCGGATTATCAGGACGACAGGTTCAGGAGGGAGCCGAAGAGCACTTCTGAAATGAGGGCGACAGCGCGGTACAGCCAAGATT
Organism: Coecobrya sp. COE2; assembly: GCA_027743765.1. Lineage (NCBI taxonomy): Eukaryota > Metazoa > Arthropoda > Collembola > Entomobryomorpha > Entomobryidae > Coecobrya > Coecobrya sp. COE2. Next base: position 10,161 of record JAHZMV010003847.1, on the reverse strand, counting down.
ATAATAGATTATTTAGAACAATCTAGATTTGATTTCTCAGCACCGATCATCGACTAAGTTATGAACCCTTCCCTCAATTACATACATACATACAACAATCTAGAATAATGTATCTCATTCTAGAGCAAGTTTAAAAAAAATTATTTGGAGAAATATTAATTTTTTGTCCACTTTGCAAAACCTGGACGACAGTCCTTGCCAATTTGGTGTAATTTTAGAATAACTATTCGTAGATGCTTGGCTTGTGGTACTTTTTGGTAGTTAGGTTTTAAAAACATCGGAGAGAAGTTGCCTGAACCTAATATTCTACCCCAAAAGTCCTTTTTGTGATGTAATCGTACAAAATTTGACTTCAAATTTTAATGAAAGTTTAGAAAGATTCTGGTAGAAATTAAAAGTAACTAGATCATTTTAAAATACATCCACCATACAATAAAAATATTATTATCGACAATTATAGAAACTAATTCAACATCGTAGAATCTTGCATTATTTAAAGTATACATTCAGCATAAAATTAATATCGAATAAGATTAAATCAAACATAGTGGTTTAGTAATCAGAGAAAGGAAAACGTGCAAAAACTAAAGTACATATGTTTTAAACAGAAGGACAGGTTCAAAGCGAATTAAACTGGTCATTATGTTATAAAATATTTGTTTTTAAATAAAATGATTTTCTGGAACTTTAAAGGGCGAAAAAATAACTTTATAATTTCAATAATACACATATTTATGCTGTCATTTAAGTTATACGAAATCAAATTACGTCTGTCAATGCTTTACGTATTGTAACACTGTCATTTGCTGTTGACATTTGCTGCAATATTCTCGAAAATCTTGAATGATTTTCTATACGTCGTAAACCAAAAAATAAAAAAAAATATGTTTGAGTAAATTCATTAAATCTGAAATCCATTATACATTCTTGCACAAAATTTCCCGAACCAAGTCCTCATCTCCCTCCGGAAACATTTTGTAGCCCAATCCATTCCAACGATCTTGCATGCACATGGTGTCCAATTGAGAGCCATACAGTTTTAAACTTGGCTCGTTAGGATTTCCTGTTTCTCCGATTTTCAGTTTGTGTTTCTGTAATTGGATAATATTTATAATAGGAGCAACGCCCTTATTGTTAGAAGGCAACTTGTAATAGTCACGGTGTTGAAATTTTTGGCGCATTTCAGAGGTTGGATTTTCTACTTTAACCGCAAGACGCTGATTTATTCCGTAAGCGGTGTAGCATTTAATGAAACAAGACAAGAGTCAGTGGTATCTTCACCCTCTTCCTTGGAAATGATTCCAGTTTTTCCTGACATTTGAAATGGCTCAATGCTAAATTATTAAAACTGATAAGTCAAGTGAGTAAGCAGTTTAGTATTAATGTGCGCGAGTGAATAAATTTAAGATATAAATGAATTTTATGGATTGATTGATTTATTCATAACATAAGGATTAATGAAGAAGGTTACGGTGAGGTAAAAATGAAAGAATGAAAAGTTAATTGACATTTTCAAATTGACAGTGTTCTATCAGGCAATTTTATCTGATGCTACTGTATTTAAATTTTTTTTGGGGGGTAATGGCCATGAACAGTTTTTAAAGATAACGGCAAAATATAAACTGATGCTTCCTAAAACATTTCACAGTCGATCACAGAGAACAAGTCAGTTTGCTTTCCATATAATCTCTACTTGGTTTTAAAATAATTTCGTTTTTGGAAAGCTTCCTTCCTGCGGTTATCAAACCACAACACTTTATATAAGTTTTGTTCTGTATATATTTTGTAAAACAACCAATCCAGGCAAGAAGATGCCATGTTTTTTTCATTAATTGTTATTAACCCTTGTTTCAATTCTAAGCTGTACGTCTTCTTAGAATTAGCCTTCAGATAATATTACATTAGAATTAACTAGTTTGTAAATTAAAATGAAACAAGGTATAATAAACCAAGTATTGGTATATATTTATTCTGAAACGTTACTACTTTATGAATTTCAAAAAAGTTACTGACTCACTTTAGATTTGCAGTACTATTCCTGATGATGTTCACTTCACATTTCCTTTTGCAAGCCAAAACACAAATCTTCACTTATTTTATATTTTCATAAATTATAAAACAATTCACACTGAATCTCACAAACAATATTCTGTATAATTACAAACGTAAAAATATAAGATCTAAGTTGGTTGAACATTATGTTTAAAAATTGTCACTCCCATTTTTTATTATATAAACCATCACGCACTTGCCGAAGGGATTTGTCTTCTAGTGAGTACCCTAAAGCTCTACTGTCTTTTATGGATCAGGCGACCAGGTTATGAAAAATGTATCCACGTTGTTCATATATATAGAGATATTTTATTGAAATTTCATTTCACAATCCCATCGATTGAATATTTGTATAAAATACAGATATACGTTGATAAGCCATTGAGATATTATGAATTGGTCAAAATTAATTTTTATCGTATTGGGATTATCCACCTGAAATAAAATATTTGTTTTCTTCTGTATCAGAATTTTTGCTAGCAATTGTGCATCAAGCAAAGCAAATCGTGAATACACGTATTAAATTATTACGAAAGCTTATTTGTGAAGGTTTTGCTGTATCAACCAAACACATTTAAAAAAATTTGCTAATTATTTTTAACTGGGTAGAAGTGAGATCCAATTTACTTAAACACTTTACTTACTGGAATGTCTGAAAATTTCTTGTGACGCACTAGGTAAAGGATAAACCAGAACCGGAACTTAAATGACCACGTTTAAAAATAAGTTCACAAAAACGATTAAATTTTAAGTGTAATAGAATAAGAATAAATATCTTCTACCTAACGAATACTCTAAATCAATCAAGAAGATACGAGTTATTTTCTTTATTTGCGACTATTAATTAGGTTTCATTGTTAAAGCTTGAAAGCTTCATAAAAATTTGTCTGTTCATGACAATCAAACGTAACTGGTAATGTTGTTGCAAATAGTCTTAAATCACACCTAAAGTATAATATGCAGAAACTCTGCAGACTACTAATCTTCATACAATCTTAACCCCCATTTATTCAGTTGCAAACTACGGCATATGATCAACACCGTTTCTTAGAAGACTTGACCAAACGGACTAAAATCATAAGTCAGGTTTTTTCTCAGCAAATATCCTGTCGTGGTAAATGATTTGTTGATAAATTCTGGTTTCGTAATCCCGGCTGTTCAGAATAAGGAACTTATATTTTAACTAAATAGCTATTAGTGATGATAAATATGTAGGCATTTAAATATGAGAATTATATGAACTAAATATTAATTGTTTTAATTCTTTAATTCTCGATTCAATATGATAGAATTTTTAAATATTTTTTTCTTTATAAACCTGTTATATTTTTAAATAAATTCATCTATCTAAAGACTTAGTTTCTAATCTGGATGAAAATCATCAGCATTAATTAAAGAAATCATGCATCTGTATAACTAGTTAGCTTCCTTTCATTAATTTTTCACCGTTTTTAGTATTTAGAATTGTAAGTTATGTAGTTATAAATTATAACTTATAATTATTGTTGCTATTAATTTTTGACGTTGTATTTTCTAAAGAAAAAAAGACAATAATTATTCATCATTTTGGTGAAATTTTTATAATTAAGAAATAATCCACTTTTATTATTTATTATAGTTAATTAAATTGTAAAGTGTTATAAGATTTAAGCTTGTGAGAGTAAAATGAAATGGCTGTAATTTTTTCAAGAAAATTCGGATACTAAAGTATCCGAATTTTGATTTTGAATCAATTAATTGGTAAAACTACCGATAAAAGAATTTTTTCTTTTTTCTGGTGCTTATCTATTTTCTACACTGTTATTACCGTATTAATTAGTTAAGAATAATTATTTTTATTAAAAAATGCAAAAGTTGTTTTAAGTTGTAATTATTTTTAGATATAGTTTAAGAATTTAAATTTAAACCACCCGCTTATTTTTTTTCAGTGGGTTTTGTCAAGTTAAAAAAAACAATTTCATTTTCCCCAAGTTTGTAGGCGCGGTAGATTAAAGAAAGACTCAACTTAAATTTTTTTAAATCAAGTAATTATCTACAAATTATCATAATAATTAATTATTGTAGTTTTTTTTATATTTTCCAACCGCTGTAAGTAATGTGGTTATTAGGGTAAACGAGGGTTTCTCTAATTAACACAATCTATAATTATAATTAATTTTTTAAAAAAAATTTTCAATTGAGAGAACTGAACACCTATGATCCAAAATCTTTGTTCGTTTTTTAATGGCTAGTCAGCTTACTCAGCTGACATGCAAGCCAGCAAATTAAAATATTCAGTTAAATTAAAAATAATAATTATGTAATTAATCAGTGTTTCAATTAGTGTAATATTTTTTCTCGTATGAGTTATCTTTGCAGTTAAAAAAATAGGTAATTAAATTCGGTGTGATTTTTTTTGTAGTTTTTTTTACGTGCAGGTGCATTTTAATTAGCAGCTTTAATGCATGTGTGTGGGTGGTGAATGTTGTGTATTGTGAGGATAATTGCTAATTATTATTTTTTAATTGTTCTTGTTTTTCAGTGGACCCCGGTGACTGAAGGAGGAAGGCACCTGGACCCTGGGCCTGGCTTATCATATGAATACCTGCGGCAGGAGCGTGGATGGCGAGGGACTGAAAAAATTTGAGTTTTTTTTAATTGTTTTAAAAATAATTAATTGTGTGTGGTGGAGGTGGCGGAGAGAGAGATAAAGTTAATCGTTAATTATTTTTTTAATAGTTTTTTATCAGCGACCTTCTCGATAACGCCACATGGGCCCTCCCACCCCGGAGGATTTGATGACCTTTTGATAAGGTGTAGGTGCCCATGGAGGAGATAGAGGCGAAGGAAGTGAACAAGTTGGAGGATACCACACACATCCGACTAGAAAAAGGAACCTTGGAGGAGTCGAGGAAGGAGGCCTCCACTGAGCAGGAGGAAACTCCAGAGGGAAGGAGGCACCCTTGGTCTTGCTTATCATATGAATACCTGCGGGAGGACGAGGGCAGCCCACCTTATCATGGCACTCCAACCGGTGGCAAGACGAGGTGGAGAGGGGAGGCGAGGATGTGGAGGAAAGGAGGATGATAACCGCAGGAGCTACTCGGGTGCAGAGTTTAATTGCTTTGCTAATTGACCGGATAAATGACGCCTGAATTGAAAGCAGTTAAATTCCATTTTTATTTCAACTCAGATAAGAACACATTTTAATTATTTACATTTCACTTTAAAAATTCCAATCTTCATCTCCGTACTCAAATTCACCTACATTTCCTCACACTAATTATTACATTCCACTTTAATTTCGTTAAATGGCTAATTATCTCTAATTATTCATGTTATCATTTTATTATTCCAGGTTCCCGGACTTCGCCCATTGACCGTCACCTCCAAACGCGCCTTCTTCCTCTGCCTCCGCTTCGGTCCACTTCATTACGTTTCCGGGGAGTGGTCGTCCCGGCGCCTCCAATTTAGTTCCTGTTGCAGGCTCCTCACCACGTGGACCTGCAATCATGGTTCGTATAAAACGAGCAGGGGTACGTCGGGCTGTGCGGATTGGACTGAGGACTGGGGTGCCTTGGAGGATGGCTTGGGAGGGTGGAGTGGAGGAGATCCGCCGTGTCATCCAGTATCCTCGTGGAAGACGCCTGAGGTGGGAGGATAATGGCAGGTGGTGGGGAACAAGGACGTCGGCGACGAATCGTGATGGTTGCGTTATGCTGGACGCCTGCGCCTCGGCTATTTTCCATGGACCCCTCCATCCCTCCAGCTTTCTTCACAACAGCGTAGGTCGCATTCCAAGGGTTTCCTCCATTTTCCTCCGGTTCCTCCAAAAGCTCCACCCCCAGTGCGTCCAGGAGATTCGGCAAGAAGTTCTCTTTGAGATCCTGCAAAACAATTAAGATAAGTACACGTTAATTTAAAAAATAATTATCTCCATCTTTAAATTATAATTAACTAATTAACCATCTTATCTTACTTTCAGGCTCCCCTCCGCCTCATTCATCCGCTTCTTCATTGCCACCATCTGCACCCGATTCACCGCATCCTTCCAGCGAAGCTTATCAATCTGTCCCTGCATCTTTTTGAGGGTGGCCTGCACATCTAAAGTGGCAAGCACCTGATCTCCTACTTCCTCCTGTTGCGGCTGGCTTTCCTGTGTCCCTTCCGACTCCTCCTTCTTCAGTTTCTGCAAAAAAAGATAACCCAATGTAATTAAATATTTAATTTATTTATTTAAGTTAATTATTTTTATTTTTATTATTTTTAAACTTACTTGGTAGACCTCACAATCCTCCAGGTGGAGGTTCAGCTGTCGGCCATCAGTTTTGGGCTGAGGAAAAGCCATCCCGCAATGTATGCAGGACCTGAGGTGAGCGGGGACACCATCGGCTCCAGTGATCTTCACGACCTTTGTGAAGTGAGGCGCATAGGCTGGAACCTGACGGGGACCCCTCCGCTTAATGCTAAAGTCCTTCCCGTTTGCAGCCGTCTCCTCCTCCTCCTCCCTCTTGTTCTCCTCCTGCTTATCCACCTCGGCTGGCTTCCGGTCTCCTCTGGCGTCAACTTTTTTTCCAGCGGGTCTACCACGTCGTCTTCTCGCGGGCATTCTGGCTGTCCTACTCACAAAACTTGCTAATTAACTAATTACAATTAAGATTAACTTGGATTCACTTTTTAAATTTAAAAATGTTGGTGGACAGGATGATTAGTAAATTGTTCACTAATTTTTGTAACTCTTCTTGTGTTTTTTGTGTGGCTTTGTTTTGCAGAAAAAAATATAATTATTGGTTGGCTGAGTGGAGACGGGAGGCGACCTTGGCGACAGCGGAGGGAAGGATGGGTGGAGGTGGCAACGGGGCTCGGGGAGGATTGATAAGCAGCAGGGATGATGATAAGGCAAGGATACGAAGGGGGAGGCGGGGACGGTTGCGGCTTTCACGTGGACAACGACGTCACCTCCATTTCGTCCACTGTGATCAGTGGAGGTCAGGATGTCTTTGGTGTTGCAAAGGTCGCTGTTGCAGAGACAACTGCAGTTAATTGGTGGAACCTTCAGAGGACCCTACCAGCGTCCCAAGTCGCCCGTAAAGTCGCTTTCAGCAAGTCAATCGACTCACTCCACCTCCCAACGAGCGGCTCGAGAAGACCGTCCCCACCGCCTTTGTCACAACAATCCACCTCGGCTGCATCATCCTCCAAAACAAGGCCAATATTGAGGCCTTCATCCTCTCCACCTCACCGACCCCCGCCTTAATCTCGTCCCCTCCCAAAGGAAATCCCTCCTCCATCGCTCTCCAAACTACTCCCGTGGAGAGAATCAAGCTGAGATTGAAGCTGGAAAGGAGTGAGCGGAAGCTCGAAACAGGTCGTTCCAATTCTCAGAGAAGGAGTAATTTACGAAACGATCAAGTGATTAGTTAAAATTATTGTTGTTAATTGGTTTGGTGGATATTTTTTTATTTATTTCAGATTTCGGGAGAAGGCGGATCGAGTTTACTCCACGACTGAATTGTGCAGAGCAACACCTCCATGTGGATGGGAGGGATGTGTGTTGTAAAGTGCTAGACAAGTGGGATTTAATGATTATGTGACGACAGGAATGGAGAGGTGGCTGGGAAGGACTGGCATGATAAGCTGCAGGATTTTGACTGTCTTGCCTCCATTTCCTCCACCGTGGCCAGTGGAGGTCAGGATGTCTTTGGTGTTGCAAAGGTCGGTGTTGCAGAGACAGGTCGTGGCGCCTTTGGAGGAACCCTCGCTCCACATTCTTTGGAGCTCTCACTCGCCACCAGTGACAGCTACACCAGGGTCCGTCCCATTTAGCCCTGCATTTCACCCTCCAATTTCTTCCACGGGAGAAAGTCAAGATGAGGTTGAAGCTAGAACATGGTGAGCAGAATTTACTCGGAAGTTTGGCGTGCCACGAACGGACGCAGTGGTCGCTGTTCAAGTTGGGAGTCCTCAGGAGATCGAAGCAGCAACAGGGGCGACAGGGCCTATCAAAGCTGTTACAAAAAGGGGACAGAGCCTGCAGAAGGAGTAATATGGAGGAAACCTTTGCAGTTAATAAAATAGGTAATTAAATTCGGTGTAATTTTTTGTAGTTTTTTTTTACGTGCAGGTGCATTAATTTAATTAGCAGCTTTAAAATGCATGTGTGTGGGTGGTGGATGTGGTGTGTTGTGAGGATAATTGCTAATTAATTTTTTTAATTGTTGTTGTTTTTCAGCGGACCTCGGTGACTGAAGGAGGAAGGCACCTGCGCCCTGGGCCTGGCTTATCATATGAATACCTGCGGCAGGAGCGTGGATGGCGAGGGAGTGAAAAATAAATTAAGTTTATTTTTTTAATTGTTTTAAAAATAATTAATAATTATGTGTAGTGGAGTTGGCGGAGAGAGAATTGGTTTAATTTTTAATTATTTTTTTAATTGTTTTTGTCAGTGACCATCTTCCTCGATAACGGCGCATCGACCCTCCCACCCCGGAGGATTTGATGACTTTGTGCTCTGGTGACATGACTGAGAATGTCAAGGAGGCTGAGGAAGGACTTGGATAAGGCGCAGGTGCCCACGGAGGAGATAGAGACGAAGGAAGTGAACAAGTTGGAGGATACCTCACCCATCCGACTAGAAAAAGGAACCATGGAGGAGCCGAGGGAGGAGGCCACCACTGAGGAGGAACTCTGGAGGGAAGGAAGCACCCTGGGCCTTGCTTATCATATGAATACCTGCGGGAGGACGAGGGTAGCCTACCTTATCATGGCTGTCCAACCGGTGGCAAGACGAGGTGGAGAGTGGAGGGAAGGTTGTGGAGGAGGATGATAACCACAGGATCTCCTCGGGTGCAGAGTTTAATTGCTTTGCTAATTGACCGGATAAATGACGACTGGATTGAAAACTGTTAAAATCCATTTTTATTTCAGCTCAGATAAGAACACATTTTAATTATTTACATTTCACTTTAAAAATTACAATCTTCACCTCCGTACTCAAATTCACCTACACTTCCTCTCACTAATTATTACATTACACTTTAATTTCTTTAAATAGCCAATTATCTCTAATTATTCCTGTTATCATTTTATTATTCCAGGTGCCCGGACTTCGCCCATTGACCGTCACCTCCAAACGCTCCATCTTCCTCCGCTGTGGTCCACTTCATCACGTTTGCGGTGAGTGGTGGTCGCTGTCGTCCCGGCGCCTCCAATTTAGTTCCAGCTGCAGGCTCCTCCCCACGTGGACCTGCAATCATGGTTCGTATGAAACGAGCTGGGGTACGTCGGGCTGTGCGGATCGGACTTAGGACTGGGGTGCCTTGGAGGATGGCTTGGGAGGATGCAGGGAGGAGATCGGCCGTGTCATCCAGTATTCTGGTGGAGGACGCCTGAGGTGGAAGGATGATGGCGCCCAGTGGTTCAGGAGGTGGGGGACAAGGACGTCCTCGCCTAATGGTGATGGTGGCGTTGCTTCGGACGCCTGTGTCTCGGCTATTTTCCATGGACTTCTCCATCCCTCCAGCTTTCTTCACAACAGAATAAGTAGCATTCCAAGGGTTTCCTCCATTTTCCTCCGGTTCCTCCAAAAGCTCCACCCCCAACGCGTCCAGGAGATTCGGCAAGAAGTTCTCTTAGAGATCCTGCAAGATAATTAAGATAAGTACACGTTAATTTAAAAAAAAATAATTATCTCCATATTTAAATTATAATTAACTAATTAACCATCTTATCTTACTTTCAGGCTCCCCTCCGCCTCATTCATCCGCTTCTTCATGGCCACCATCTGCACCTGATTCACAGTGTCTTTCCAACGAAGCTTATCAATCTGTCCCTGCATCTTTCTTAGGGTGGCCTGCACATCTAACTGGGGCTCGGCTGGAGGTGGCGTCACTGCTGCAGGTTCTGCTGAAGGTGCTGCTGAAGGTGGCGTCACTGCTGCAGGTTCTGCTGAAGGTCCTGCTGGAGGTGGAGTCACTGCTGAAGGTGCTACTGAAGGTGCTGCAGGTGGACTGGCAGGCGCCTCATCTCCTACTTCCTCCTGTTGCGGCTGGCTTTCCTGTGTCCCATCCAACTCCTCCTTCTTCAGTTTCTGCAAAAAAAGATAACCCAATGTAATTAAATATTTAATTT
>JAHZMV010003846.1:0-16458 GCA_027743765.1 Coecobrya sp. COE2 | reverse complement strand
AACAATTGAGCGGTTATGGAGAAACAGTAGGGACAGGACAAAATGCTGGCTAATTAGTCATTATATTGTATAATGAATAAACTAAAATGCAACTTATATGTGTTGACCCAAATGACAACACAGCATTCCCTATGGCACATAACCTATAAACCGAAGAACATTCATTGTAAGGGGCAATTTGGACCGATGACATACACTGGCACGGTTCAGTTATAGAAGGCTACAAAAGTAAGCCTAACGAATGCAGCGCAGACGATTACAAAAAACGACCTTGGTGTGTTGTAAGAACGAATTATAAGCCCGACAAAAGGACGTGATGCGGTCATGTATCATCACCAGAAAGCGGGCATTAGTTTTTCATTTTCATTTCAAGGATAGGGTTAACTTGGAGGATGACCAAAATCCTATTTCTGTAATTTATATCAATATCCCGCTGCTGTCCCTTTCACAAAGCCAAACCAATACTACAACCACCACACTCAATACATCGTCCCCGTCCCCATTGCCAATAATGACAAGTAATCCCTTTTCACTAATGAACAATCCTCCTTTTCTGTGAAAGGAAGAGGGGTCAAATATGGAGAGAGAAGTTGTTGGGTCGACGATTCACGGAAAGAGTTGACAGTACTTGTTCCAAGTATACCACATATCATGTTGAGCCTACAAGAACAATTTAAGTTCCGCCATTCTGTGCTATTGTATCCACAGAGTAATCATAATCATTATTAGCGTTGCGAGGTAAATTCAGTAGGTTCGGCCCGAGATTTCATTCATTTACCAACTCTACACTTGCCCGTCGCCAACAAATCCACCAAAACATTCTTGTTACCTAAAATGAAGAATGATTATGAGTATTTTGTTTGCGATTTCGCTGTTATGTCTACTAGTTTCTTTTGACTAAATATATGGTGACTATTGAGTATAGAACAGAGGCGGAAAGGAGAGAAGTTAAATAAAATGGGACATGGCAATAGATTCTGAGGCAGAGAGGAATTGGGAATGTAGTGAAACCCAAATTCACGATTATTCCTCCGTTGACAGGAGCAAGTTCTCTTTTACACAGGCTTTTACATCTACACTTCCTGTTTACTAGAGGAGTAGTATGCTTGTAAAGAGCGAAATAGAATGTATTCATTACGGTATGAATCGTGATGAAGATGAGAGGAAAAGGAGAAAGAAGCTCTACACGCAAAAGAGGAAATTGCTTTCTACTCAGTAACAATCAACTCATCAACTGAAACTAGCCATACAACAACGTAGTGTATTTCCCATCATACATGTCACTCAAATACCACGGTTTCTACTGTAATATGATGGCAGATAGCAGCATCCACTATGAACAAGAATGAGGGGAAAGGACTCCGCGCGATACAGAACGTGCAACTAATGAATGACGATAAACCAATTGCTCGCGGCTATATTGAGACTTTGGACAACGCTATCATTTTGAGGAAAGTTCAATACAATATATACCGTAGTACTTGATAACTCTACCTTCTTTGTTTGATCCCAGGAATATTTTTAGTAGCAAATGATGTTGTGAATGTGTGGATAACAGGAAGCTGCAGTTTAGTCAAACGATCAAAAGTCAAGAGACACATGAAAAACTTAATGTGCGTGGCATGTCTACATCAATGTGGTTTGTTGAGAATACATAGTTTGAATGAGTGATGAGTAAATTACATTGCCTTTGTCTTCGGTTTGAAAGCAGAAACTCATTAGTGCGTTATGCGATTGTTTTTCCCTTGAGGATTATTTACGATGTCGAAAATGAAAGTACACTAGTGCGACTAGAATTTATTGTACTGTCTGCCGTTCATGGACATGAATCGTATTGCACGATTTTGATCGAAAGGTTTTACATTTTTAAAATATTTTCACTGCTAGATATCGCTATTTGTTTGTTGCTGATAAAATTAAACCTCATTTGTGAGTATCTAAAAAGTCTGCTCCAGAAAATGTTCATCGTTTGGACGTGTAGATGCTATGATGGACCTGATGGTACTTACAAAAGATTGAAATAGTTTAGATATCATTAGGTTTGTATGAAAACGACTGCCTACTGATTCTGCTAAATAAAAACTTGCTGCTTACGAAACTTTTCTATATTTTTATAGTTCGCTTTGAAATCTAAAAACCATTTTGTCAAGTTAATAAACATGCCTTAAAATAATGCACATGCATGTATAATTGTTGAGTTTCTCTCTCCATCACTTGAAGACTTAATGTGTTTTGATCTTGCTTATAAATTCCTTTTACTAGAAGGAAATATATTCAAACCGCAGCTCATTTTGACAGAAATAGATGAGAGTCGTCCCGGACAAAATATGGTCGTTTGGTTGTCTTGTCGGTCAATTAATCAGAGACCGTTAAAACCTTCTGGAATTATTATTGAGACAGCTTATTCACTCACTTCTCCCACTCCACCTTATCCCACTCACCGCATTTCCTTTCTCTTTACAAAACCATTTACAATTGCTATTGCCTTTTATCCCACCTAACTCCACACTGGTGTTATGTATATGCCGACTTGCTCTACTTCCCTGCACTAGATAATTTTTAATGATACGCTTTACACCATCGGTATACTGCTCTGCCGTGCCTGCAAGACTTTAAAGGATGGCTTGAATCTACGCTTAACTTCAGTAAGAAGCCTGGAACGACTAGAATAATTTTTTGATGAATATATGAACAGCTTCACAATTTTCAGTACAGGGTACAAAGTAGTCAGTCAACGTATGTTACCATCTTATTGCTTCCTTTCCTTAATTATCCTCTTTGCCCATGGCTGCCAAGGCATACTATTATCATTCCATAACACTATAGTTATTTAATGCATAAACTGTACTGTACGTTTTGTACTAGTACACATTCTCTAACGAAAATAATAATAATAATACATTATTTTCACTTCGTAAATCCTGCTCGTGTTATATCTGCTTTGCTCCAGTGAAAGCTTATGAATGAGTGAGCTTTAAGAATAAGACGATGCAAAGGGACTTCACTACTCCATCCACTAGCTCTCTTCCAGACTCCGGCACACTGCCTTCTATATATCTGACAACATTCTGCCTGTCCTGTCATGTCAGTCTTTTCTTTACAACTTCACCATCAATTCATCTCAAATAACAGACACTACATACTTTATGGTCTTGCTGTAAAATATAATAATATGCAATATACTGTTCTTATCATCCATCCAACCGGATTCTCTGCATCAAAAGGAAGTCATGTTCTCGTTCACGCAGTTATCATCGTCATGCTCACAATCTATGGAACTTTCCCTGAGGAGAGTTTAATTCCAATTTTGATTTTCATTTTACTAACATTCTTCAACCTTTCACAAGGTACTTTACTATTCTTTAATAAAATAACGTTGTACTTTAATCGTTAAACGATCACCTTGTACTCCACGTGCCTTAACTTTTATTTTCCTGCCTCATCACTTCAGCTTAATAAACTCGCTCGCTAGTAACACAGTGGTCGGCTGTAGTCTAGTAAATTCATGACATCAGTCCCCCATATGTTCTGTCTATATAATTTTTGTATACCTATTTATTTTCAGTATATTTATGCATTTATTTTCAGGATGCTGTTAACGACAACGAGTAACCATGATATCAAACCAAAGAAACGGCACCTTATTAACAAAAGGGACGGAGATGATAGTGTTTCTATTTATAGAGAAAACTACATAGTATCTTAACTACCTACCCACTTGTACATAACTATTGGTTTAAAAATCCTACTATTACTACAGTAGCATGGCTTTTGCCCCCCCCCCCCCAAACCCTGTATGCTGTGGTCACGTGAAGGAATCTGTAATTCGAGTGATTCAATGCATTCACGTAAGAAAATATTATTAACTTTATTTAACCCAAATTGCAAACAAAACGTCATAACCTATTGATATTCTCTAAATTCAATTCTTTTTAAAAGATCTGACAACAACATTCACATATATTACTCTTCCATTATTACAAGGTGCACTTTCTTCACTATATACTGCATAACTACTTTTGATGACAATCTTGTGAAAGCAATTCATTTGACTCTTCTTTTACTTTACGGTATTCATTTAATTTCCTTGAAATACATAATAATAGGCAATCCTTCCACGTTCCTGGTCAAAGCACATCGCAATTTTAATGGAAACCTAGTACGTCACGATCACTCAATTTCTAAGCTTTTATCTTTCTCGGTCCTTTATTACAGTAGCAAGTCTATTCTTGGCAAATAAAAATGATGCAAAAAGAACAAAATGTGGGTATGCAGAGTGAAAGTCAAGTTTCAGTATAAATTATAAAGCTTGTCGAAAAGAATGAGAATATATGAGTATTTACTTTTACGCTGTATCTTTTTAGCTATCTACCTACATACCAACATACCTTTCTAAATATCTTTCTCTCTCTTTACTAAAAAATTGTAATAAAGTTTGTGCCAATCTCAGCTGCTTTTTTTATTGTTGTCTTTTTCTGAACTTTCTTCTTCTTTATCATCATCACCATTCAACTTACACTCTCTGGCTGACAGATAAGAAATAAAATGATGAATTTTCTCCTTCTTGCCATTTTACTTTTCTAGCTGGCGTCTTTCGTGAACGCAGGTTGTACATAATATTTTTTAAAATATTATAGTCAAGAAAAGACTGATGGTTACAATAAAAATATCCTCGATCTGCATATTAACGTTTTATTTCCTGTAATATTGGCGTTTGGGTCAATATAAGTATATTAAAGTTATTATTATTATATGACGAGGATGACAGTGTAAAAGAAGATGTAGATAAAACTGCTTTAGAAAAAGAAATATTAGTTTTCGTTTTTGTCCTTGTCATTTTTCTTCTTCTGTTCATTCTTACTCGATCTAAGAAATATTACCGTGCGTGCGTGCAATTTAACTTCTTAGGTAGTTTCTTTTTTGGATGACAGAAAACGACAGATGTTATGATTTCTTATCTCAATATACAAGCGAGCATGTTATTACTGCTAGCTTTAGAGCATACATACAGGAAGTTGCAGGGAGTAACTTTCATAAGAGAATCTCGCTGTTATTGTTATTACACTCTTATTATAGTGACACCAATGCCACTTCTACTACCATTGCAACTCTGTATACTTTTACTTTACTTGTTCCATGGAAAATCAAAGCACATCATCGTTCTCTTTTCTCCTTTGTTCACATATCATGCAAGCTATGTATCTGCGATACATACACTTTTTGTAGCCTCCTCAACAAACTTTATTGCTTTCTTCTTGCTCACTCTTGCTTACTTCTTAGTATCAAAATATTTCTGAGAAAACAGGACAACACTATGAGCTCAAAAGCTCATATTCTGCCTAGAGTTTATCGATACCATAATATTATTATGATTATATAAAAATACACAATTTTCCATCTCTCTTTATTTTGGCAAAGGTTGCAAGAGAATGGGGAAGAACGCAAGCTGTTCTGTCAGTGCAGTAGTGAAAAGCGTGATAGCGAGGGTGATAGAGGAAGTTGTTTGTATTAGTGTGTAGCATAACAACAGTACTGGCAGGATAATATTGGATAGAGGAGTAAAAAGGAAATATCTGGTTACTCATCCTCAGCGTCACCAATACACACTCTGTACAAAAATCAATTTTGCATAACCTGACAGTGGGAAATAAAAGATAACTAATGGTGAAGATCAAGTGTTGTCAAACGAAATTTTGTTTTAAATAAGGACGCACGGTTGCAAACTGACTATGATGCGATATGTGTTGCCTCAAACTATCTGATTGGCGTGAAGTAAGTGAGTTTAAATTATCATTAACATAGCGTCATTTCCACCGTGGGTATTCAAGAAGGATATTTAAAGTTTAAAAGCATGTAGTAACAAATAAAAAGGTCAGTTGATGCAAATCAGTAGAGGAAATAGGATTAATGATTCTTTTGATTTGCTCAAACTATCATATCTTGAGGTACAAACGGGAATAGATGAAAATGGAAATCGTGTCGGTTAAAAAGGTCTTATGCAGAAGAAAAAAGCTGCAATATTCACCGTGCGACATCACACACACAAACTTGTACATATTTCCTATACTCATCCTTACGATTCATTCGAATCCCATTCATGACATATGATAGAGTATGTCATGATGGTAGTACGGTGCAGTATTTTGCCACAGTTGAAGATGTGTAGCGCGCTTCTATTTATACATACTTTTCTAAATCTTCATAAAGCCTTATGTTTACGTGGTTGTAAGCTATAAATTGATTTTTAACCTTGCACAATGTTTCCCATGTTTGTGACACATTGCTGAGTCATGAGTGAATGCGAACACGTCTTCATTCATTCCATTGCTAACAGTATTTGTTTCCCTGTTCCCTCTTCATCCTTTGACGAATCATATTTGCATAGTATATGTAAATTTGCGAAGAACACGTATTCAGATATTTAAAGCTGTAGTAAAGAAATATCAAAATATATGTATATACACGTGCAAAATGACATTTTGTCTTTCCCGATTGTGCATTCTTATTGTTCAATTGGGGAAAGTGGGAAGATTCAAGCCATTGCCTCCGTTCCTGCTTCCAGCTAAGCTGCCAAAAATCTTTCCTACTACATGTTTTTTTCTGTTCAAGAAAGAATGAAATAATATAAAAAGACGAAAAAGTGTATCGAATAACATAAAAATACATTGGAATATTTTCGACTCTATTTTAATGGTAACGGTAAATACATTATTGGCATCTGTATCGTGGTATCAGTGTCAGAATCTTCTCTTGTTCTCTCTTACAACCAATGATAATGGTATAAAATATATTTTTGTTAGATAGGTAGGTTATAATATGTCGCCTCTTGATCGTCGTAGTCGTAATAATGCCACTCTTATTATTATTATTATTACCATTATAGAGCACTATTAGTTCTCTGAACAAGAAAACTTTTCAAAGTGGATGAAAATGGAAGGACGCAGCCCAAAGTAAGTGTACATACTAAAATAGGGAGAAGAGGAATCTTTTTGATCGTTACCAGTGAACAGAGATATACAGATGTATGTATGTATGTATCAGGGAAGAAGCAGAAAATGGAGCAATAATGTAAAAAATTGGCAATAGAAAAATCAATCCGGATTCTTTCTTGGCACACATAACCAACTTTGTTCATTCTCTCCCCATCTGAGAAGAAACCCAGTAGAGGTACTAACACACGTTTTAGAGGACAGCTAGGCAAACTAAAACGAGCAGAGAGGAATGAAGCAGATGGAAGTTACAAAACGAAAAAAAAACCTACGACAACGATGCTACTGACGACGATAATATGGTCGTTCCATTTTTGGTGATATACTATTATTTTCTTCTTGCTGTATTGATTTTAACTAGTAAAGCACTGCAGGAGACAAGAGAGGAAGAGATAAAGGAGACGTAGTAGTAGGAAAAAATTAAATGAGCGAAAGCAATTTGCATAGCTTCTATAATAAATTTCTCTACGTTCAACCTACAAATGGGGACGCAGAATATCAATAAAAACTCTTAAGTATCTATTGTAAATTATTCAGACAACGACAACCGGTAGATTCCGCAAAGTATTGGTTTGGAATCTCCTGCGAAATCCAGTGAGAGAGAATGCACATGTTTCGTTAAGTGAGGCGAAAGTTTTAAAAGGAGAGCCGCTTAAAGGACAAGACGAAAAAGAAGATTACTGCACTATTTCACTTCTATCATCTCTACCACCCCACGCAGCGTAAAAATCTTGGCCAGCAACAGTAATTTCTGCAGTCGTCATTACCAAAAACTAGAGAGAATAAAGGCTCAGGCAAGGACCACATGCGAATGAAATCGGGTTTGTCTTAATGCCATAGCTTTATAGGCCTCGGTATACAAAAATACGCCATCCATTATATCGACAAAAGATGTAATGGTCGTGGCCTTGAGCTTACGTAAGTTGCCTTTGTGAGTGAGTGCCTTGTACTATCAAAGAGGTACCTTACTCACTGAACCATGTCTCCCATTTCTTTTGTCTCGCGTAATAATATAAGGTGAACAACAGCAGCGCACAGCCGCTGTGCCTATTACGAACAGCAAAGAATTTGTCAGGAATAGCGCCAATAATTTATGGAAGATTTTGATTGAGGTCACCAGTAAAAGGACACGAAAACGAAAGGAGTTACATTTTCTCAAATTAGTATGTTTACTACCATCAAGCCAGGCAAACATGACATCCTCTCCAAACAACAATATTGATGATGTTGATGGACATGTAGAACCGTATAAACTTTTCATGTGACAACCAGGGTACGTCAAAGTACAAACCCGTCAAATCAAGCCAAAGAAAATCTGATTGACCATGAAGTTTTCAACTATAGAGGGAATGCAACTATAAACAGTACATGTGTATATGAAACAATAACCTCTTTTCCTATTATCCTAAAAAGGATGTGTGCAAAAATTCCAATGTGTAAAGACAGCCAAGGACGGGTTTCGCAGCCAAATGGCATCCTTTCACTTTGCATTCATGTGCAACCAGTAAAATATTTAAGGAAAATTGAGAAAACTTTCTTCCATACTCATTGTTAAAATGCCTCAGATTACTCACCCAATTTTTTCCATTTACACACATGTTCTTATAGTGCTCATTGCATACCCAGTGTTCCCTGCACCAACTAGTAACTATCATAAAAGGTTGAATATAAGCCAACCGTGTCAGCAGCCCAGCCTCTTCTCATTCTCTCTGCCAGCAGTAGGCCAACACCACTATCAAGGCTTTTGGGTAAAATGAGTAGAGAAAATGAAGACAAAATAGTGCACTTTTCTACTCAACTACAACGAAAACGCTTTTTAACGCTAGTGTTACCTCTACTAGTGGTAACAATCCTAAATACTTTGTGAAATGCAGTACAAGACAACTTATAAAACAACTCATCTATCTCTTGCTTTCACTTCTTTCACACACTGATTCACTATCTTCTCGGTTTAGATATTTAAAGAAGACATTATCATTGACATCATATATAGTGTCAGCTAATAGGACTTTATGTTCTTCATAGTCAAGCATCTATGAATACTATTTCTTCATAGCCAATTAAAGAACGATTGTCTTTCCGATTTCGAAGGTTTTTAATGGAAAAAATACATTTCACTCCACAGATGAAAAAATAGAAGACTCTCAACCATACAAACGAGAGTTATGTATATCTCTCGGTTTGATAATCAGAAATCGTAGTGGTAGGCTATTTTTACCCGACTTAACATGAAAGACCACAGGAAACACTGAAAAGTCTAAAAATAAATGTAATATTATCTAAAAATTGTTATTACTTAAGTGAACCGAGAGTCCGTAAAGATGAGAATAAAGATATGAGATAACTGAGATGAGCGATATACTTACAGCCAGATTTTTTACCTTCAAAGTACATACCTCAACAGAATTCCGTTATGACATACACAAAATCTAACAACACTTCTTATTCATATTCATTATTTGTCAAGTCACTAGTTCTGCACTGCTACATCTTAGTTTTTACAGTATTTGGTATAGCAGACTTTCATTTTTTCTTTCTTTCAGTGGTCCTCCCTCGTCTGCGTGAAATGCATGATTCTTAGGGAAATAAGAGTGAATAAAATAAATTTGCACAACTGCTCTCACTGAGAGCCTCTCAGGTTGTGAGCGAACTAAAACCGAAATTTCGCTTAACTTTCACTTAGGCGAAAAATACCTTATTTTTCACCAAGGATATGCGTAAAATGGTATTGGGTGAACTGAATTATTGGTATTGATGGTATTATCGTATTTTAATGGGTCAATTAAATTTTTACTGAAACGTCCATTATCTTTTCGCGGTAATTAATACTGCCCAGTTAATATTTGAAGATTTTGTTCTCAACTATGTACTAAATTCATTAAAATTAAATGAAATACTTCTTATAAAATCTAATTAATTGTTGAGTTATATTTTCCGTTAAGAAATCATGTAATTCTGAGCTCAATACAGGTTTAGTATTAATGGTATATAGGAATTAAATCTTTAAAAGTTAGAATTAAAATATAATTTCATTTTTCCAATTTCGGGAATCAGTACAAATCTAGTATTGCTAGTAATGGCGAAAAAGTAATGTAAAATTAGAAAGGGAGAATATATGCTCTTTATATGTACAAAATACCAAGTTAATGCATATCGACCCAATTAGAACATATTATGTACATGTATGAAACTTAATTATGGGTCAGTATTAGTCTGAAATTCAATACATTTGAAATCTCTGATTCATGACATTTGCTTTTTTATTCAGCATTAGCCAGTCAATTCAATTTGAGATATCTACAGTATAGGTTCCGAAGGAATTTTCAATATGATTTTAACTTTCGTTACAAGTTGTTTTCAATGAACACGCTACCTATCATCGTACAATTATAGCTTGAAACAAAACGTACTTCTCCTTTACTGAACTGAACCCATGCAAAAGGTGTTAGTTCAACCATTTTGTACAGGTGAACGATGAACCGAAAACTTGCAATTTCATCTATATTTTCCATGGTGAACTGAGTTCTGCTCAGGAAGCATTTTTCCTCCAGATTCGACAATTTTTCTTCACGCAGACAAGGGAGGAGTGCTTTCAACTCCAGACTCCATGGAACCTTCATCATCGTCTTCTCTAACAGGCAAGCCAACAATAATAACAAAACAACCGCCATAGTGCACAGTGGTGGAAGATTCAACGTCACCACAGAAACTTTTTTTCATTTTCCCCCTGAAAAGTATAGTTATCTCCTGTGCTTATGAGCGTGGGAACTGCTCCTACACACATTATTGTGTTATCATTGCAATCTTTGTGCTTACGTTTTTACTGATATTACACTTTTTAAGTGAGCAGTGGAGCAACTTTTTCTTTCGTATGGAATTATTGTTGTCGTATCTCGTTCTTATACCACACACACATTATACACATTTATTTACGTGTGTACTTGTTATATGTATATAGATATGTATGTGATGGAGCATGAGTAAAGAGCACCAAACGAGCCTCTTTTCCTCGCACAAACATCGATTCAGATGACAACGACGATATTACAAGAAGTAAGAATAAATGTCGTTGATATAGTCTTCCTCATCGAGAGTAGAAAGTGCTCTACTTTTTGCTTACAACTTGCAAAACACATTATTGTACAATATTATTATTGTACGCAATTCAAGAAGGGAAACGGCATATTTCGCATTAAAAACTTGGACGATATATGCGTTATGTTGTAAATGCTGAATATGCATATTTTTCACAAAAGATATTTCTCAACGTATAGCAACGAAAAGTGAAAAGTAATTTGGATGTGAAATGTAACATTCTTTCATGCTCACATATAAAGGTATGCATCTATTCTCTCCACTCTCAAAGTAGAATGATTGTTGGTAACAAAAACAAGAAAAAAAGCCTATTAAAAGCATTCGCCGATCTTTACTGTATTTTTTACATTTTCTTCCCTTCTAAAACAGCAGCATTGAGTGCCGCATTGCACTGTTGTCCGTAAAAATCTTTTGCAAAATACAGTGCCACTATAACTATGCTGTGACGCAGCAAGTAAAAAGCTTTGGCTCCTCTCTTTTCCTCCATGCTTTCTCTCTCAACATTTTCTGCCTGCTTTCCACTTTTGCCGGTGACATTATTAAAAGACTTTTTTATTCATCTCGTTCTTTTACTCTTTCCATTCATTCATGAAGATACGTAGATGTTGGTAGGAGTATCTCTTTTCTATGTGAGGTGTAATATATGCATATAGTATATGCGAACCACTCACTCAGAAATATAAGCAATGAAAACAGCGTTCAGTCATATCGGCGTCGGTATTACGACTGTAGTGGAGTGTAATAATATGTAATGTTTTCTTTTCTAAAAAGAAAAGGACTGCTGACTCTTGCACTGGTTGGAGAGAAGGTGAATCTTTCCTACGTTCGTACATTACAATTTTACTTTGCTTTACACAACGTTATTACCGAGATAATGGCAGTCATGAGAGCTGCAAGAGCAAGAAAAGTTTTTTCTCTTTCTTTTGAAAAATGTAAAGGTCCCTACTGGTAGAATATAATGGCCTTGTAGTTTGGAGTGGTATACCAGAAAGCAGAGAAAACTGAAAGAGGGACAAACAAAGTTTTTTGCCCAATTCTTTTTATATGTAAACTTGGTAGATTTTTTCTTTGATTGTGATTTTTATATGATACCAACCATTACTTAACTGAACATCAGCTTACATACCATCAAGGAAAAAAATAGTTTTCAATGGTTTGACTACAACAATAGATATGAGGTTACTTTTAATTTCAATGTTTGAGTGTGGCTCTCTTGTAGGTACAGTGCAGTAGTTTTCAGGCTTCGCTTTGCTACTGCGCTGCTGCTGTATTTTACGATTGCGAGCGTGCTAATGTTAACACTACAACTGGGTTGGAATCCAAGGAGGATCGTGTTATTTTTGGGGAAATGAATCCAAAAGATTGTGTTTCTTCTGAGAAAATGTCGTTAGAGAAGTGTAGTATTATGTTTCAAAAGTAATGACTTTAATGTTGCATCTAACAACGAGCCTAAAATGGTTTTAATTTTCCGCGTGAAGCATCAAGAAATCTTGCACTTTTATTTCAGAATGGTTGCGTCAGACATTAGAATAGACGTATCCTGATGGAAAAGAAGAGAAGTAGTTGAAGAACAAGGAAAGGTGCAGGAGCAAATGTATTCCCGTTATCGTCATTATCATCAAAGCCAGAAAGCATTGTAGTTGAAATGTTAAAGCAGAGGTAGAAAATTTTCAAAGTTTTGTAACATAGAAAGTGGGATGTGCAATCACCACCACCACTGATGACTATACATTGTGGTTGCATTACCAGAAACAGAAGAAAATATATGTCTTTTAATAGGGTTGGAAACAGTGCCAAGTTCAGTTGTTTGGGGCGTGTTTTCTAAGTCATATCTTGTGACGGGAACATAAAATTGAAAGAAAATTTGTTCTAAAGTTAACTCATACATGCATTTATGTTTGGAAAAGTTTTAACTTGTGAACAGGAACAACTAACATAATGCATTTAGTAACCAATTAAATTTTTAATGTTAAATATGACCATTTATTTAGGCTTTCGGTCCATTTCAATTTGTAAACGTTCCACATTTCATTAAAAATAAAAAAGTTGATGGAGAATGTAGCATTTTGTTCAATGACAGAAACGCATGCACTGTTCATTGAGATTCCATCAACTTTCTTAACCAGTGGCTACTAGCAAAGTACTTCTTTTGTCAGGGAGGTGTAATGTTATATATGGAGGAGGCAATATACCTACGTTGAGGTGCCGTGACAGATATCTTCCATTTGAATACATTACATGTAGAGGCTAACTACTACGTTAGTAACGGATTGCCATCTAAAAATCATGGCAATGTCCGTAGAAACAACAGCAATGACATAACAGTGTCACAAAATTCGAATTTATTTTACAATGGTATGCACCAGGTTGCCTTTTGTATTTCAATAAGTCATACTATGTATGCACTCTCTTTTACGTCAATTTGTTGTCCTAACACTCAGATATTAACCTACATGCTATCACTTCAGCAACAAAAATAGTATAATCGATAAGGCATTTTAGAGGAAAATATCTGAACAGAGAATGAAAATATATGAAAAGAAAAGAGGAGCACTGAACTTTTTCTTGATCGAGAGTGGCATATTATAGTAACGGGTGAAATTTGTTCAAAGTCTGATCATGCTGAGTTTTTATGTGTGCATGTCCACAAAATTGTGCATAGGGTGTGTGAATGTATATTTTAGTGTCTGTATGAAATATTGTTTTCTGTCGGTCGTATATTTCTTCAGATCTAAAATTAGATGGGATGACCATATTTTTATACATACATACATCACATCCAATAAGACAGTTAAGCATAAAGAATAGGACAAAGCCTTTTTAATACAAAACTCATCTAGTCCTCCACTAAGTAGCAGCAAGGCCCACTTTCACTTTTCTCTGGACAGATGTGGTCCTCCCTCCTAAATGGGCTATGAGGACCAGCAAAGCAACTACCCACCACACCAGTGAAAATTCTTTTTCTCCTTCAGTATAGTACTTAGAAGTAAATGTGAAAATGCCGTAGTGTCATGTGTACTAGGAGCGTCATTTTTACGCTTCCGTGTGTGCCCAGTAGTTGTACTTGTACAGGCAGAGAATAACCCATTTCACTATAGATTGGTCTCAGTTGAGACATTTTATTGGAATATAGGTCAAAGCAAAATAGTGCTGGCAGGAACAAAACACTCGCTCGCACTTTTGCTAGTCGGCAGCCAGCACAAGCCCTGCTTCATTGTAGCACCACGCTATCATCATCGTCTTCATTCTTTGCAACAAGAACACTGTACCAGTGGAACAGCTGTAAAATAAAAAAGGACAAGGGAAAATAAGGAAGACGTACACCAGCAAGACAAAAGGGAAAGGCAGAGGGAAGGCAAAAGTGGAATAAAAAAGTTATAAGGAAACATAAAAAGGGAGCGCAAGAAAAGGGAAGTAGCGATTTCCAATGCTGTTCGTTCATGAATTCTTCTAGTTTCGCTTAAACGGAGCCAAAAAATAGAAGCCATTATAGATTCTTGCGGGTGTTTATAGATGTAAAACAATCTTGGACACTCGAAGTCCATGTTTTGCAAAGGACAAGAAAACCGTCTTTTTTGCTTTTAAACATATCGAAAGCCATATACATATATAAATAAACACACCACACGGCATATTTATAGTATAGTGGTAGTGCCAAACACAGTGTTATGAAACGGTAAAATAGCCAATGGTACCGATGCATTAAGGAGACGAATCCTAATACATGAAACACTATACTAATATCGCGCATCCTTATATACAGAGTAGATACTTCAAAGCTATTTAGGAAATCCATCAGCCTAAACAGACATGAGCCAGATTTACATCAGGCGACTATTGTTCCTGAGACTTGACGGGCTTGACTAAAATGTCGTTCAGTACAGCTATAACTAACCCAAAGCTAAGAAAAATTGCATGGCCAACAGCAAGAAGAGTACGAATGTCAACGCTATCGCACCTACTTTTCTCATTATTTAGAGAAGCACATTATTTTTGGTAGCATGTAATAACTCCACCTATTCCACTTTCGTCTATTCTTAGGACGTACTGACAAGCAGACAATTATTAAAAGAAATAAGCGAGTTGCAACCTTGATGATACAATGTCACTACCAAACAAATTTATTTTAATATGTCCGTTGACTTATTTCCTTTTCCACATCTGCAGTGTTGGTTTTATTATTAAATTATTTATTATTATTAAATTGCTTTCCATTACGCTTTCACCTATGGTATCTTGTTTTTCATATACAATGCTATTATTATCATCAACAATAAAACAACGACAAGGTTAGATTCCCAATTAGTCGTCACCGGACGAGCATGGCCTTAGGCTCACAAAGACATGTGTGCTCCTCTATCTAGTGATTATCCAGATAGGTAGACATTCAGACTGAAGAACAGCTAAGGACATGAGTAAATATTAAGGTTTGTTGACTGACACTGTCATTTGTTCGTAAGATTCGTTGTTTGCTTAACATTCATTGCTCGTCAAAACAAGCTGACAGCTGGATTTGGTATACGTTTACTGTTAACAATTATAGTGAAATATTTCATTCTTCGACCTTATATTTTTCTCATTTTTGTATATTTTTGTTTTGAGTTTTATATAACTTGGTTTAATAAAGGTCACCAATAGGGAGTTTAGAATGTCTCTGGCATCAATTTTGTCAAGGATCAGTATATCCCTCCGTTACCCAACTTTTCGGGTAGTTAAATGGTCTTATGTATGTGTTATGTATGACTTCACAGACATCAGACTAGACCACATCTAACAAATGACACTCTCCCTCAACTGATACTGATCTTGATAGAGACATCGTCATCACGATGTGATAACAAATCGTAAGTAAGCGAAATATAAATTGTTCGCTAGAGGGTTTATTACTCGTATAATAATTCCAGACTACAAACAACATCGCTATGTTAATCAAATTCCATTTATTGAATGGAACTTTGGTTTTGATGCTCTCTTTGCACGTTGAGCTTGCATAGTCAATATTAATCATAGTATTTTATTTTAACCAAGTGAGAATTTGACTGTTCTTACGAACAAAGTTTAAAAAATCCACCTAACAGCATACCAGTTTTGGGGAAAAGGAACTTAATAGATGGACAGACGTCACAAGTAGTCAGTCACTAGAAAATAGTTTCTTTTCTGTTAATAACAGCAAAACAGTCCGTGTACAAAAAACCACAGCTAAAACTTAACAAAAAGACCTTCAGTAAAAAGTATATTTTTCATCAGTTCCTAACAAGAACCACGTCACAAGTTTGTATTTTACATGCTACTGCTCCGTTATTTAAACGTACTTTGTTATGACAGCTTCAAGAATAGGAATGGAATCATTCACTAAACATTTTATCAAGTTGTA